>JAJMAG010000268.1:19963-30285 GCA_030564905.1 Geotrichum fermentans
CTTCCCATTGGTGTTCTCGCCAGGAGGCCTTATGACCAAACGTTCCATGGGGACTTATAAGGCGCTCATCCGCAGCCTGCGTGAGTCGCAGCGCTCCTTCGTTGAGAGGAGGCTGGCAGCCCGACTTGCGCGGGAGAGAGCTTGGAACCACTACGTGACCAAACGCCCACCGATCCCAGAGGGACCCTTTGAAGAACCGCTTCGAGGGGAAATGTCGTCTAGACAGTCTAGGCCATTTAGACAATCAGCACCACCGCTAATGGACTCGGGTCCCCCGGGTATCCTGGCTGGCTGCTAACGTCTATAGAGTACGTAAACCGCAGTTGACATATAACAAATAATAATAATAATAATATTTGGAGTTCAAGTTCATTTGTAAATTGATCGAATCCGCAGCTGTAGACAGTCATATTATATAATCAATTTTGTGCGTCCATTCACAAGACTCACCACCATACCAACCTTCATATTCAGTTCCGCTAACAAAATCTAATTTAACAATTGTGTATATAATGATCTAGGGGTCAATATTTCGTATACCGTCATAGGAAATAAGCGCTTGTAGGCGATTAAAGGGCGAGTCCAGGAAAGTCAGAATTTCTAGCATCCCACGCACTTTTGATCCCACATCTCAAATTCTGCTTTATCTGCCTCGGTATTTTGTACATGGATAGAAAAAGACATAGTTTTATTAGAGTATTTTTGGGAGCATCCATGTATTTTTAATTGAATTCAGATTGTGTTAATAGCGGCCAGTATCAACGCTGCTCGATCTCGTGGAGTTCCAGCCACGCCGTTGTGACCTCGGTTCGATAAATCTCTAAATCACCAGGCTGGAAGCGCCTTGTAAAAGCGCCTGTGTTACTGTAATATGACAAAAGTTGGAAGGGCCTTACACAACTCTTAGTTGTAAGTTCGCTCTGTGCACTGCCTGAATTGCGTAGTAGGATGTTGGTGTGATGGTAAATCTTACATGCAAGGTCTGCTATGGTAAATCTCACATACCAAATCTTCTATACTAGACCGTTTATTGCACTTTAAGTAAGCTGAGAGGTTCAGACCGTTTGCAATACATATCGAACACAAATGTTTATGAAAGATGGACAATCAGCATTCTTTATCAAGGTCGATGGAGGGTGTTGTTACATTTAGGAGCATGTATTTTTGGACATATTACTATCTTGTCAATTAAAACACAATCCAAATTATTAACACTGCCCATTTCAGCTACGATTTGTACCCTCCAGGATCAGCCACCGAGGATCCATTTAACATTCAAATTCCTCACTTCTTTGGTAATGTCTTACCTCAGGATGTGTGGGTTTACTTAAGAAATCGTTTGTATGTTGATCGTTTTGTAACATTTGTGTATCATACTTTCAAGTACTCCAATATAGTTCGAATAAAGTTGGCGATCCTACGTTTTTAGATCTGGCTTCCATGCCTAAAACGTCACTATGGAAAAATATACTTGATAGAGAAGAAAAAGCACATGAGTAAAATTTATATTGGCTTTCACCGCAAAGAAAATCAGCTCGTTGCAGCGAACGATGCACCAACAGCTGCTCCAAGGTCAGCATTGCTTTCTAGGCATGATTGCAGTTATGATGAAGTTTTTGCAGATTATTCTCATCCTCTTTTAGTAGCTTAGGCAGTCAGTACGCTTGTGTAAATGGACGTGAATCTAACCAAAGCAGCCTCAGTTTTAGCAGTCCTTCTGGATTCTACATCACTTTCCGAGTCCTCACCAAACAGCCCATATCAATCTTCTAACTGCACGCCACGCCTCAATAATTTTTTTCCTTTCTTTATCTTACTACTTGTAATTCTTTCTTGGCAAGAAAACCCTGATGTTGCAATGTTCTAATCCAAATGTATTGATATTTTAAGTCTTGCGTCGGTATTAAATCAGCTGCCATTTCCCATTGGCGGTACAGTCGTACATTTTACACACTTTGTAAGAATGGATCTTACTACTGCATTGATTTCGTTGATAGCCAATGCCCAACCTGCATTTTAATATAAACTCCAGTACTTTTGTTGTCAGTTTCCCAAGTGGGATTTCATTCAAGGTAAGTTACTACATAGGGACTGAAGTATTTTCTTTCAACTTCGTACTGGATTTAACGTATATCATACCTTTATTTGAGTCAGGTACTTGTCGAGGTTAATTTGTTGAAGCAATTCAATTTGCCTCATGATCTTACTTTCTACGACATTGCTTCGTTCTTTTCAATTGAAGGTATCCTGCCACCTGTTGAAATAACAAACCCAGCAAAGTCTCCCTTGAAAACTGTGTCTGACCACTCTTGTCATTGTGCGTGTATTGGGGAAAAGGGATTGGTTTGGAGTGCTATATACATGTACACATCCTATATGGCAAGACTCACACTATACTTGGGCACTTAATTAATGATGAATACATATTGAAATGATTTAACTTCTTATTCAGAATTAAAAATAATTGAAACACAATTATCCGCATGAGTTATTTTCAAACCTGAGGACCAACGCAAGTTAATAATGTTCTTCATGGGATAGCCATGACAATATACTTTTTTTTTTGTGGTTTGCCCAGCAGACTTTCTAATGTGTATACAGGTAATATCATTCAAGTCGCATCAAAATGTAATACTACGACTGGCAAAAAAATGCTAGCCGACATTTTTCGAAGTAGCTGGACTAAGATACAAACCACCCTGTAGCTGCAAATCAAGGGATCTAACCTGCAACGCGCTTCTCTCTGGCACTCAATTTTTTTTTGGCTAAAAGTAGCTGCATGTTGTTTGTATGGATACAGAGAAGCGTGAGACAATACATTACTATCGTAGCCACTCTCGCTTTAGCTTTGTCGTCTAGCCACTTGAATAGCAACGTGACTTAGAAAGTTCTAATGAAACTTACAAGTCTCGAGAGACTATCTTACTTTAAGCCTTTCTAGTTCATTCTAAAGTATTAGCCTTACCTTTGTATTCACTTAGACTCTGTGACAAAGAGGTTGAGCTATGTACAATCCATATAAGTTAGTGAAAGAGTAGAATGGTAAGTTAAAGGATAGTGCCATAATTGCCACAATACCGCCTAGAATGGACTACCCTGTGATTTGCAATTCAGTGATTTCCTAGGAAAATGAAAACCTATTCTTTATTATTATCATTACTATTCATTTTGCCTTGGTAATGCCTTACAGCATCATCACCTTGTTTTTCAGGGCATAGTTATACGATAACTAAAGGAATCTGCAGTAGTAAGGCACAGTTATACAACAATTAAGAAAATACGCGATAGCAATATTTTATTTTTCTTCCTTTTTACTGCTTTTTTCCTAATTTCTTGACCTGGCTTTTCGTGCTTTGGTTGAACTATTCCATTACTAATCATTGGTTCTGTCCTCTAGATATACACCTCACATAGTTCATATTCATTGACTTGAGATTCTCGTCTAGTAGCTTGACTCTTCGACACTTTCTTTGGGATATTATTGAAATGATTTATATGTAGCTTGCGTACCTAAAAATTAAGCGAATTGACCATATTAGAGTCCTCTAGTTAGTGTACATGAACAGTGCATCCATAATGTGGATTTTGTGTGACATGCTCTGTTATTTTCTACATAACCCCTTGGTTTTTCATACATAAGACTTCGGCCATGAACCTCAGAATTATGAACATGTACTGGATACAGATAAAAGGAATACCTAAATAGAGATCTAGCAGAAATGTCTAGCTGACCCTTTACTTCACTTTTCTTTGGAGGAGTCTACATGTTGTTTAGATTTATTGACGTGAGTTAAGAAGCTTGACGTATAGGGAGAATAAATGGATATAGGTTATCATTACTGCACGCATATTGTTAGCAAGAAGAATGAAGGCTGCGTACGCACGCATTGTGTTTACAAAATGGAATATACTTTCTGGCTTAGTCTATTTTCAAAAAGAGACATTACGCCCATGGCACTGAAAATATGCACAAGGCCAAAATATTGATTCTTCGCGGTATCGGTGGTCCAATACACGAAAGAATACCAGCAGGGTGGTGTCAAGTCACTTTACGTATCAACAAAGAGCTTTTTATAGACTGCAAAATACGTTTCTTGGTGTCGTAGAGACGCATTTTATGATTGTTTATATTATTCTTATTTGTTAGATATCAACCATGGTTGTTTATTATTATTTATTATTATTATTTGTTAATATGTCAACTGCGGTTTACGTACTCTATAGACGTTAGCAACCAGCCAGGATACCCGGGGGACCCGAGTCCATTAGCGGTGGTGCTGATTGTCTAAATGGCCTAGACTGTCTAGACGACATTTCCCCTGGAACCGGTTCATCAAAGCGTCACAATTACAATGTCATAGCTTGATGTTAGTCTGGTTAGACGCACCTCGTTATTTAATGTAAGGTGTGACTAAAGGAACACACAATTGCCTAAATAACGCACACAGTTTTACTATATTGTACACACGTTCAATGCATCAAGTAAATAAAATTTCAATTCTTACAACTACAAATTCGCTATGGGATAGAAGGCTATACTAAAGTACTAACCGTATGAGATTGAACTTCGAATAGTACGATAAGTCAACAATCGCAGCAATCCAGGATCAGGTAATGACTGCAGTTGCGGTGAGAAGCCTGTATATTGCATGTGTCCGCCCTAATTTTGAATAAAGCTTTGAGCTATGGTACATCAAATCGATACGATACAACACTAATTCTCGTTGGTGCAAAATGAGTGTTTATAGATCAAGAAAAGTTATAGGTGCGGCGCGAATAAAAAGTTCTATCGAGATGATGTAGCTGGAGGCTGCTATCCCACTTGTCGAACTGAGATTCAAACATTTGGCGACGATGAAACTAAAAAAAACTTACAATGCAACAGTTTAGCTTGGCAATGTCAAAGAAAACTATATGAGTACTACGAGAAGTTTCACAGCCACTAGATGAAAAGCAGGAAGAAAAGAGCACTTGATTTAAGTTACTCTTAGCTGAATGGCACTTCCTATACCATGGAAAAACTCGCGGAGAACACAAATGGTACCGATCCCTTATACCAATGCCAAATGCGTTTTCAAGGCCTAAAACTTGTCACCAAACACATCTCAAGACAACAAACTCGCGGTATCCTAAGCATAACCACCAAGCTTATGGCAGTTATGGTCTAACAGGCGTGTGGTATGTACAGTTAGCGGCAAAAATTGTCTTGCCAACCACAAAATTCACCATCCCAACCTGTCGGACCGCTCTACTTCTTTGTTGAATTACACCACCAAAAATAGTTCAATTTGAAAGCCATGTATATTTAAATGATCCTTGGATACTAGAAATAAATATTACATATATCATCATTGAATATTAATAACGGTGCGTAAGCAATTTGGACTTGACTCTATGCAACTCTGAATGTAAGCCTGAGGAATCTCCTCCCACGCGCATTGAGCCCACATCTCGAATTTTGCTCTATTGGCCTTAATATTGTGCACCTTACTAGGGAAGAGGTATAAGATGTGTAAAGTCTTTATTTGAATACTTCTGGTATCCACAGTTAGCTTTGATCAAGAAAAATATGGCGCCCTGTCTAAGAGCTAATCAATCGTAATAGACCCCAGCCACGCCATCATGATCCCTGCTCCGTGAATATTTGCATTAGCTGTCAGAAAATTGCTGGTGACATAATAATGTAAGTGAAGATTGTTTTCAAATATGTTTTGGTCATTTTTAGTTATAAGTCTGTTCTGTGCGGTCCCCGAATCGCGAGGCGTCCAAATTAACGTTTCTCTCTCGTTAGACTGGTCTCTCTATTTATCTGAACCAAATTTAACCAAGGATATCTGAAGTGTCCAAGCAATGGTTTTACACAACCTATATCTCTTCCCTAGTCAGACGCCAATCAGTAAGGCAAATAGAGCAAAATTCGAGATGTGGGCTCAATGCGCGTGGGAGGAGATTCCTCAGGCTCACATTTAGAGTTGCATAGAGTCAAGTCCAAATTGCTTACGCGCCGTTATTAATATTCATTAATCATGTATGTAATATCTATTTCTAGTATCCAAGGATCATTTAAATATACATGGCTTTTTAATTGAACTATTTTTGGTGGTGTAATTCAACAAAGTAGTAGAGCGGTCCGAAAGGTTGGGATGGTGAATTTTGTGGTTGGCAAGACAATTTTTGCCGCTAACTGTAAGTATAACATACCAATAGACTCGTACGGCTATCAATGAGGGACCACGAAATGATAACGTCACATCCTCATTGAATGTTCCACGTACAACGACCAAAGGCAACCCTTGGCTCTCAGCACTGGATATCTCAGAGCTACTCAGTCCAAACAGAAGCTACATATTATTGCAATTTTTTGGAATTCGGGACGGAAGTCTCTTACACTAGTATCAAACAGCTTCATGATGTTTTTAATTGTCTACGTGAATTGTGTCACATGTGGGTTTTCTTTTACCACTGGGATTGTGTTTACACCTATCTTTCAAGTATCGCAGTAGAATGTAGGTTGGCAGAAAACCGGCTCACTCTGTTGAAATCTATTTAGGTCACGTCGGTTAGGCATGAAGACTGTCAGTACTTGAACTCGAGCCCAAAAAATGGGCCAAAAAAGTATTGAATTAGATAGTAACAATTTCCTCTGTTACTTACTGTACGTACAGCACCACTAATCATTTATATGTTTGTCCGAAACTAGTTTTGTTGCTATCATGATATCATGAAAATCCACAAACGTTCTGCTAGGTTGGGTACAGCCACCAGACGTTTAATACTTAATATTCCAGTTTCATGTCTGGAAACAAGTGTTTTTTCTTCTCGAGGATCCTCTTTATGCACTCTATCGTGGATTGATTTGTTACACACCTGTGCCACTGTTCAGTACAACACAGACCAACTCCGTGATAGTATTGATCTCATCGATACCATTGTTTTCGGTGCTACAAGAACACGCACAAACTCCATCAGCCCTATAATTAGCTGAACAAATTTCACCCTGTAATTAGTTACATATAAAGTCACCATCTCAGGACGACTTGTCATTTGGCACATGTATAGCGTCAGCCAAATGTGAATACAAAATGTTGTACAACATCTTGCGGGGGAACTATTTTTTCATCTAGATATATAATTCATGTAGTTTAATGCGCGCACTGAGGCATTTAGTGTCATAAGACCTTATAACCTCTTCGATGTATCTTCACATTCTATAGTCTATCTTATAATCTACATCTCCTATGTATTAAGCTCGACACGTAGATATCTAGAACAATTGTTTTAGAGGGAAGGTAGACAGGCTTTCATTGTAATGTTTATTGCCATGATACACCTTTGAGATCTGGCATTTAGAGAAAACATTAAGCTAACTGATTTCACTTGCTTTACTATGATAGTCCGCAATTCAAATATGATTCTTCCGAACGCATCTTTGATATATGTAAATTAAGCCCTCTAAAATCTTTCTTTAGGAGATTTCATGGGCAACTTCAAGTTCCAAAAATTTTTCACGTTTAATGGAGGGCATGTGGAGCAAAGTAGCATTTTCTTAAACCTAAGGATCATCGCAGTCGTATGCCCCTACGAAAGAGAAAGGACAAACCTGGAACCGCCCAAATTGCGGCCCCAAATCCCAAGCTTTCCACAATCCAGAGATGGAAATCTTCGAAATGGCATGAGCATACCTTAGTAGAAACCCCACTTTGTCCAATAACGGGTTGCTCTATAAGGGAAAAACCCACTCATATATCACACTGTGGTGCTAGAAAACTGCTTGGCCAAGTAAAGGCTTTTCCTTTCTAAAACTAAATCCGTTTATTTGCTTTCCTTTGCTTTTATTTCCTACTGTAATATATGGTGGTCACGTACCTCAATGTTTTATATTTCGTTTACAAAGCCGTCAGGGTTCCGGATTGTTGGCATTTGTTCAACTATTCGACTCAGAAATCGCTGTCATACTTTCATGACATGTAATGTATACATTAATGTAGTTATCAAATAATGGGATACCGATCGATAAGATTGCAATCATACAGATCAAGTTGTTATCATCTACTTGTGAGTCTATCAATTATGATGATTCTACTTGGTTTTGGTATTGTAAAACTTCTTATACATTCACTTCAATCAATCGATGTTTCAATGGCCTCTTGAGATACATAATTCTCATTATGTAGTTGGAACAGGAAAAGTAGTAATATGGATTATGTTGCTTTACCAATTACTTGAACTGGCAACAAAAATAGGTTTGGAAGTCTTGAGGCTCAAATAATTGCTTTGTTGGGAAACAAACCCAGTGCACGATCGATCTTGTGTACATGTATGTAGTTTATGACCCCTTGTTGATCTGCTTATGCATTATTTGCATCATAGGCACTGGTGCCACCACAACGACTACATACTCTCTCCAAATCTTCTGCGAAGTTCTTCCTCCTTTTTTTTATATATTTGCTCATTGGCTGTTAGTAAATAGAGCTAGCTATGATTTGGAACATTGAGTATGTAGGAGTGAAAGATTCAAAAGTTGTAACTAACTATTATTATCACTACGTAACCTCCCTCCTTCTGGAGCTAGCTGGCCTTTCTGTTCAGCTCAGCTACGATCGTGCTCCAAGGATCATTACTGACTACGTCCTCTAGATCTGGTCACCTTGTGACTTGAGGCGACTAGTTCCCTATTCAACGCCACTGCTGAGATATGATATTGGATTGGTGTAACTGTAACAGTGTCTGCCCTATTAATACTCTCAACAATATACACTCGGTTCCAGTGAATACTAACTTCCGTGTATGAACCCTCTCTGAGGACTTAACCAAAATAAAAAGCGAGATGTTTTGCAAACTCTCAAGCAATAGTATTGTATGCTATATGAAACCCCCAGCATCTTGCAAAGGATCATTCTAAAGAATTACGGCAAGGTTTGTTGAACTTTTTTCTTGGATTGACTTTTTGAGTGTTCTTCGAATGGTGATTGTCAACTAGTATATGTTAAGGCTAAATGATGGTACACAATATTGGGTTAAAAGACCTAATTCATATGCCTGGATATATATTTTATATTCTATCGATGTATAGGCTCTTTTTTACGAAATATAACTTTTACTTTTGTAGAAAAAAGGAAGTTGGGATTCAAATCGAAATTTTTGAGGGTGTTTACTACCTAGTACAATATGTGTGGACTTTGTCATCAAAAAGTGGAGTAAGAACCCTAATTTCTATGTATTCAGCCTATACTTATTTTGAAGTCGGTGCGCTATTTAAGTACAGTAGTACATACAGTACATCAATATAGAGTCTACGAAATGTAGGATCATTCGATCAGTCATTCTCAGTAAATCGGCCAAGACGCGCTTTAAAGTATGGGAGATGTAAATTATTTTCATTCTTTATTCCACAAGAATTTTGATATTGTATAAGACGCGTCTTGGCAGCTAACCTTAATGCCTAAAAACTGAGGTCCCTGAGTGCCACTGGTAGTTGAACTGGAGCAGATAACACTTGTCCTCGAACCGGACCTTGTATGGACTCTTCCTCTGAAATCTGTGACACTTTGGTGACGTGGAGTTTCAAGCTCTCTGTTGCACAAGTCGACTGAACGGCCACCCTTTTTTTGAAATCAATCAGACTTTTCTTGATTCAATATCCAAAAGTTGAATTTGATCATGAATTATGTATGCAGGTTTTGAAGATGCGGTGCACATATTTATTTAAACATTTGTTTTCAACGATCACGCTGCCTGAGAGAATTAATTTTGCTATAAACTTACTTGAGTGCTTCATTTAAATATTCCCTCATTACTGTGGTCTCCTTATAATTTCAGGACCCGTCCGACGCTGTACTGCCTGAATGTATCCAGGACGTATATCCAGATACAACATATACATGGGTGTTATTATGGGTGCCACGACATACGTGGTATGTAGAATGCCGGGGGTATGTAATCGCCTATATACCATAATCATATACAATATCATTGATAGCCCGTGATTCTGATAACATCAATTGATGTATCGACAAGGCCCACCATTTAAGGAGCCATGCGTGTACGTTAAGCGAGCAACTAATGGCCTATGTATTGATCACCAACATTTGAACTATTTTGATGATGATCTTCAAATATATAGTGTAGCGTACCAGGTTCACTCCTTGAACCCTGTACCCTCCATTCCTGAGATTACCCTCCTGAAGAGCCTTACCCGGCCCTAGGCGTGTATAAATATCCATCCTCTCAGGACCTCCTGGTTCTGTAGGGCCTCGCTCCCTGAGGCCCTCCGCCTCCTGTTCTCTCATGATTAGCCCAACTGCCAAACATATCGGTAAGCC
>JAJMAG010000269.1:0-29637 GCA_030564905.1 Geotrichum fermentans
TAGTCTGACGTTTCGTATTTGTAATTCATAATCGTAGAACGAGTCATCGTTAGTCACAAGGACATTCCGAGTGTTCCGCGTATTCCGTGTAATCCGTGTATGATCCTGATAAAGTTCCGTGATGCGAGTTCCGCGAGTTCCGCGATGTGTATCATAACGTGTAGCCTGATATGGGACGGGCCGAGCCCGATCTCTTACAAGAGTTAAAATATTGTGGTCCAATCATATCACTTTAAACTATATTGGGTATTTTTAGGTCTTTTTTGGTTAGACTGTGAATTTGAGCATAGCTAAGGCTTTATTGCATCGCTGGTAAAATTCAAAAAAATAGGTGCAGTTTTGAAGGTGCTAGTTGTGGGATTTTATTATATTTTTGTTTTCTTATGATTGTAAAAGTTCGATATTGTTTCTTATTTAGCGTTATAGCCGATTGATCAGGCTGAATATATCCATCTATCTGTCTGTTGTCTTTCCGTCTTTGGCTTGGCTATTTTAGCGAATTCAAGCATAGTTGAGGTGTGTTCGTGATGCCGTTAAACGTTGAGTAAATTGACATTCTTGATTTCTTATGATTGTGAAAGTTTTATTTTTACTTTTCAATTAGCGTTATAGCCAATTCCAAGTGCAAGGTAGAGGTATCTGAGCTTAGCGTGGTGCTCCGTCAGGGCAGAAATCTTATTAACTTCTGTACATTCACACAACGCTGTTATATAACATTATTGGAAAAAGAGATACAGAGTATCAGGATTCATTGACAATACTAAAATTTTTGTGCGTAAGGACATCAAAAATAAAGAAGAGTAAGTAAGTTTTTGAAAGTTGTGAGTGAGCAGACTCCGAGTTACCGCTTATCTATCTTGGTGATGAGCTAGAGAGGTCCTCACTTTAACGCAAAGGTGTTGAGACGTGCAGATTTTACGTTACCAGAGTTTGCTGCAAAGAGAGCTAGAAAAAGAGGTAAGACTTCTGGGCATCACTCTGGACAGGTGCCTAAACCTCGGGCACATTGCTAAGCGCTTAAGGAAAGCGAAATGAACACTAGGCATCATAGCACAACTCATACGAGTAAGAAAATGTGTGACAGGCATTGCTGTTAGTCCAATGTACCTGTCATGTGTGAGGTCGATCATGGGGTACGGTGTTGAGATACGAATGCCTCAACTAGCTTAGAGTCCCCGGAAAATATTGGGCACGATGAAAACAAAACTTATAGCTGATATAGACCTTAATATCCAGTTAAACTTTTTCTCCTAACGAAAAAGAGCTACTTTTTTGTCAGCAGCCTTCAATGCATAAAAAGAGCGAGGTGAAGCAAGGCATGCAGAAGTATTATTCAAACTAGATCACAATAAAATGCAGTGAAGGGCCATGACAAAATAAAAAGAGAGTAGGTAGAGCTTCCTGTGACCTTTTAAGCTCTAGGTAATAAATTTTGATATCGTCTTTTAGATAACCCTATGGACCATAAAAATTCACATCTTCTCATAGTTGTCAGCTTTCTACGGTAATTCCTTTTTGAATCAAGAATCTTTGTTTAGACTCAACGTGCGCACGCGGTACTGAGAGTGTGTGCACTACTCGAAGATTTTCCAATACTTTGATCTCATTTCATCTTTTCCTATGCGCACAGGCGGTTCTTCAAATATCTTGGGTACGCAGTTGTTTGTTCGTGATAGGGATGTCTTCATTACAGATGGGTAGCGGCGAGAGTGGATAGACACTATAGTCAGTAAATTTTCAACTCCCTATTTTAATCGCAATCGTAGCCGTATTGTTATGGTAGTTAGCCAAAATGTCCTTAAACACTTGCTTAGCATCAAAGGGCGGACCTGTGTATTGTAACACTGAGAGTGTCAAAAAACTATATCTTGCTCTTTTTCTAATCTAACTACACAATTGAAGTTATCCAGGCCATTTAGACGATCAGTACCGCTAACAAATTCCGGTCTCCCAAGGGTCTTAGCTGGCTGCTAAGTTCTAAGGAGTATAAGAACCATAGTTGATGTATAGCAAAAACCATATTAGTGAAAATTATTTGGGTGTTAATACTTGGGAGTGAAAAGTTCTTCAAGACGTTCAGAAACCGATAGCATCACAATGTTCAGACCAACCATGTACACTGTTTTAACTTATGATAGAAGATGGCTTACATTTTTAGGTTGTTATTTTTCACTAGTAGTCAGAGGCAAATAAATCAATAGGTAGACATACAGTTCGTCAGTCAATCAATTTAAACAAAAAATCGCACTACATACATGTATGCTAAAAAAAGTATGAAGACACAGAAAAGTATTGCATTGTATAACGCAATGAAAAACTAAGACGCTTAATTGGTAAATGCATTAAAAGATTTGTATGAAGTGGCACAGTTACACGAGAAAAAGATAATACAAAAAACCTTCAGCAAATGCACAAGTAATAATGACTTGGCTGTCCAAGCTTGTAGTAAAACATACTGTGGACTTTGTTGCAGTTAGTGAACCTCGTATCCACTTTTGCATATCTGTGATGGCTATATAATCGGTTAAAAAAGATAAATAAATAGATAGATAGATAGATAGATATAATTTTTCCCGGTCAATCTGCAACAACGCTAAATAAAAAATAGAAAAGATATAAAACTTCCGCTTTCATGAGAAAACAAATTAAATGAAATAATATTTCCGATCCACAACCTTTAAGCGGTTTTCATTCCTTCATGATGGTGTTGGTGACAAATCTGCTTCTTGTCCTGTTTGAAAAGTACTACTAAATGTTCAATAGCTACATAAATCAAGACATGGGTCAATGCGTGTGTGATGCAGACAGGACAGCTTAAAAAATTGTTGTTTCAAGTGTTGCAATGGTGTTATTTAATCTCATGTGTCTAAAAATTTGTCTAAAAAATGCCAGCGGACTAGAGAAACCCCTTGAGTGAATAGCCCTGAGAGGCTGGCCGCCCATTCCTTCAGTTTAGCTAGCTTTCACCAACGTCACAATCACACCTTAACTGTGCCCAAATTTGTAGGGAGGTTTCGTGTCCAGTTGAAGTAATTGAAATGCCCTGTGTGGACAAAACTTTGAAAAAAAAGAAAATAACCCAAGCGGTAGGCAAAGCGGTCCTAGTCAATCAATCAATCAATCAATGTATTTTTGCCCAGTCAAACTTTCACAATCATAAGGAAATAAAATAAAATAAAATTCCAGAATTAGCACCTACAAGACCGTGTTCATTCTTTCCGTTTAGCTGGCTTTCACCAGTATAGCAATCACATCTTAACTGATCCTGAATTTGCTGAGAGTCCTCGTTTCCAGTTGAAGTAACAGAAACCCCCCAAAACGGTGCTAAAAGTCGAGTTAAAATTAAGCGTTATGTTGTCAATCAGAAGTTTTGTATCTGTTGTGCATTATTTGTCTCCCACAGAACAGCCTTGATGGCCAAGTTGGTAAGGCGCGTCACTAGTAATGACGAGATCGTTGGTTCGAATCCGGCTCGAGGCAGTATACTTTTTGATTCCTGTATTTTTATGACCTGGGCTGTTTGGCAAGCCTGTAGTTGAGGCAATGTTGGCTATCAAGTACTAGAGTAGCATATTTTGAGCCAGTTGCGAATATCATGCAGAACTTGAACGAAAACGAAAATTAAAAGTGAACTATTAGAATTGGGCATTGAACACTCAAGGATATTTCCATATGGCCTAATGGCAGTTGATGTTTCTAGATCACTTCTCAAGTACAAGTGTTTCAATGAGAATATAATCTTTCTTCATACGTCCCAGTGAATCAGCCTGCACAATTAAGTTTTATGGATGAAATTTTCATGTGTCAAAAAAGGCTTGTCCCCAAAGCGCAGACTGTTTAGTATCACCCACGCCATAAGTAGCTTAGCAGTGGAACAGTACTCATTTGAGTTGCGAATGTGAAAGAGGTCGGCTTCTACTTAGGGACCAGTTAACTAGAAAATCATGTCCAATTTCTGTTGTTGATAGGAGAGTTGCCATTCACATGTAAATTTCAAGTGCAATACGGCCGTAACAACTGGCAAATTTGGGCAGAATAGGAAACTCACGTCTAAGATCACTTTTGTGAGAGTACTAGTTTTGAAAATATTTGCACGGCTGTTAGACGTGCACCTTGACCGTCTCGAAGGTAACTTGAGCGAGGCAGTGGCTGTGGGCTTCTGGAGGTGCCTGAATAACAAAGAGATAGACGCTATTCCCCTAAACTTAGATTGAAAACTCAAGGAATTGCGTGTTTTTGACTATTTACTTCTGACGTAAAGAAACCGTTGAAGGCTTAGAGGGATCTACCAGAGACGATTAGCATGATGGCCAAATGTGTCTAACTCATACGGCTAAATTTTTCGTCCCATTTCGTCCTCACATAATATCAGTCTTTTTTTTCAAGCCTGGACACGCTCTCTGTTTTCCAACTAGTACATAGGTCATAGTATTACTTTCGAATGAGCATCCTTGAAGTTTGACAGCTATAGCCTTACATGCATGTGAGCTTGTTTGCCGCCATCGCAGAGTCTTGACGCGACGGCTGTTCGAACAGCGCGCGTGCCGCGCACCCAAAACGGTTATTTATGTCCAGTAGGGAGCTCCGAATTTGAAAAAAAGCAGGCCAGGTTCTCCTTTCGCAACGCAACACGCCAACAAACGTACGAGGAACTCAAAGAAACAGGTGAGATTTTCTCCAAAAGAGAATTTCACTGGCTCCAATGTTGTCCAGGGATGAAATGATGCGAATGATACTGTTGTTATTTAAACAAACGGAAGTAGCTCGAATGAGGGTATCTTCTCGACTCACGAACAGTACATTAATCGACTCTAAAGCGCTACAATTCAAATTCAATCCTCTGAGTGTCATCATTCGGACGCATTACCAGATAACAATCCTCAGTCACTCTATATTTCATTTCTAAGCTATGCAGGACAAGTTCGAAGCCATTATTGTCGGAGCAGGGGTAATTGGCCCCTCTTTGTCCATCCAGCTCGCCAAGCAGGGCCGCAAAGTACTCGTTGTCGAGCGCGACCTCAGCGAACCTAATCGTATTGTAGGTGAGCTTATGCAACCTGGCGGTATGAAGACCCTCGACAAGCTCGGTCTCTCCAAGTGCGCAGAAGGCATCGATGCCGTGACTGTCACGGGCTACCAAGTCTTTTATGGGGGCGAGCGTGTTGGTATCCCCTACCCAGAGATTCCGGGCTCCAAAACACATCAGCGTGAGGAGGGAAGTGCTTTCCATCACGGCAAATTTGTGATGAACCTTAGGAAAATGATGCTGGCGGAGCCTAATATTACTGTACTTGAGGAGACAGTTCTTGATATCGTCCACGAAGGAGACGAGGAAAAAGAGATTCCAGGCAAAGAAAGCAATACAATTGTGGGTGTTAAAACAAAGACTAAGGATGGCAAGATCAAGGAATACTACGCGCCACTCACTGTCGTAGCAGATGGAACCATGTCCAAGTTCAGAAAGGACTTTACCTCTAGAACGCCAATTGTCAAATCTCACTTCGTGGGTGTGGTACTTCAAGACGCTGACATGCCATATCCTGGCTGTGGACATGTCATTCTGGGTCCTCATCCCCCGGCGCTTGTCTACCAGATTGGCACGCACGAAACTCGCCTTCTCTGCGATCTCCAAGGTGAGGTTCCTTCTATTTCCTCGGGGGCCATGAAAGAATACCTTATGGACAACGTTCTTGCAGTTCTTCCCGAGCGATTGCAGCCATCCGTCAAGACTGCCATTTTGGAAGGAAAGTTCCGCGTCATGCCCAACCAGTACCTTCCTACGAGCCCATCCAACAACAAGGGCCTAGTACTGTTAGGCGATGCTTGGAATATGCGTCATCCTCTTACTGGAGGCGGCATGACTGTTGCGCTCAACGATGTTTTGGAGCTAAGCCAACACTTGGCCGAGATCCCCAATCTTGAGGATTGGACTCAAGTTGAGCTAGAGCTTCAGGACTTTTACTGGACCCGCAAGAGCCTCGCCTCGGTCATCAACATTTTGGCGCAGTCTCTGTACGCTTTGTTTTCAGCAGGAAACAGCTCCAACCTTCAAATCCTGCAAAAGGGCTGCTTCCAGTACTTCCAACGGGGTGGTGCTTGTATCAGCGGACCCAGCTCACTTATCTCGGGTATGCTACCGAGACCTTTATCATTAATCTACCACTTCTTTAGTGTGGCACTATATGCAATCCGCTGTAACTTTTGCGCGAAAGGAGTTCTTGGCTTTCCTCTTGCGCTGATTCAAGCCTTCACTGCGCTTTGGACTGCGAGCTTTGTCATCTTGCCTTTCATCATTGAAGAGCTCAAATGGTCTTAACCAGCAACCACAGGCAAGTATGATTTGAAATGAGATTGATTGTGATATATACATAAAATGGCATCATGAAGTAATAGTTATAATAATTAGATTGGGTTCAGTTTCATTTTTTCCCTATCATCTTGTGTGTGTCGATATTCTTGAAAAAGTGTTATTGCTCCAACAAACAACTTTACAATTTTCCCTCCTTCTCAGCTAGCGCCTTGAGTCTAGCTCGCTCAGCATCCACTGCCTCCGTGCGCATAAGATTCTCCCTTTTTTCCCATTCATCATGCTTTGAAGCGAGGATAGGCGGCATGGAGGCCAAACCCTCACCCGCCACTCGATTGCTATCATCAGATGGTGTCGCTTTCACCTTGTTGCCACGTCCGTCTTCACCAATAATCATGCCAGAGGGAATATTGCCCGTCATCCAAACAGGATCATTTGATGTGGCCGTCTTTTGGGCTTCCTGACGGGCCCAATTCGAAATGTATGCTCTGCGTTCGCGCTCCTGGTAATATTTCTTTTTCAATTCTGGCGATAGTTGCTGTTAATCTTGTTAGCTTCAAACCACAATAGTTCAACCCGTCAAGTATCATGCCAAAAAGCTTCTAGACGCCTCGATGGTCGTGCTACTCACCTCTATCAACTCCGCGTCTGTGGGCGTATTGTAAACGAAATTCACAGCTCCAAAGCCAACAATAGCTCCGCCGACGACGAATGCTTTAACCCACTGACCGAGTCCCATATTTTAGTTGTTATAATAAGGCTGGAAGAGTAGGGCCGATAAAGGGTTTAAAAGTGGGAGAGTTATGAAAATTTTTGGGGATGGGAGGTTGAACATGTTGTGCCAGGACCCAATCACGGCCATGAAATATGAAATCCCAAGGCAGAGATGTGGTTAGGCAAGAGTGGCACAGCCCTGAAAGCTACTGTATCAAAATAGTTTAATTGGCCTTCGATCCTCAACATCAAAACAGCCATAGGTGCTGTAACTACTATGTGCATGTACATCTCGAAATAAAATGATTCGAGACGATCTTACCGGCATTTTTCAACACAATGAACTTCAAGAAAGCATCATATTTTAAATCATTAACTACACATCATTTTTAATAAACATAAGCGAAGAAATCCCAAACTTTCTTACAACTTAGCAGCAACCGAATCGACGGTCGTGACCTTGTCATAGAGCAAAGTGGTCAGGAAGTCAGAGTAAGTCTCATTGGTGATCTCCGGCTTCAAGTAGCGAGCAGCCTCGGCGTATTTATTACCAGGACCGGCAGTCTTCTCGGCCTTCTTCACCTCTTCAGCGAGCAGGTTAAGAACGTAGTCCTTGGTGACCTTCTTGCCCTCAGCAGTGATGACACCATGCTTGACCCACTGGTTGAGCTGGGATCTTGAGACCTCTGCAGTGGCAGCATCCTCCATGAGATAGTTGATGGGAACGCATCCAACACCACGGAGCCAGGCCTCCATGTAACCAAGACCAATGAACAAGTTCTTGCGGATACCGGCATCAGTAATCTTACCTCCAGCAATGTAGGGGTTGATCAGATCACGAGCAGTAATGTGAACCTCCTCGCGGCGGCGGAAGATCTGGTTAGGTCCAGGCATGTGCTTGTTGAAAACCTCAAGGGCAATGGAGGCAAGCTGGGGGTGAGCAACCCAGGTACCATCGTGGCCGGCAGTTGCCTCGCGAAGCTTATCCTTGTAGACGCCAGCCATGGCAACCTTGTTGGCTTCAGCATCATCCTTGATAGGAATCTGAGCAGCCATACCACCCATAGCATGCACACCACGCTTGTGGCAGGTCTGAATAAGAAGCTGGACGTAAGCAGACATGAATGGAACAGTCATTGTGACATCGCCACGCTCAGGGAGAACGAAGTCAGGGTGAGCTCTCAACTTCTTAATGAAAGAGAAGATGTAATCCCATCGGCCACAGTTAAGACCGGAAGAATGCTCGCGGAGCTCGTAAATGATCTCATCCATCTCAAATGCAGCGACGATGGTCTCGATCAGAACAGTACCACGAATGGTTCCACGAGGAATGCCAATCCAATCCTGGGCAGTCTTGAAAATATCATTCCAGAGACGGGCCTCAAGGTGAGACTCCATCTTAGGGAGATAGAAGTAAGGTCCAAAACCTTGGGCAATAGCTTCCTTAGCGTTGTGGAAGAAGTAGAGACCAAAGTCAAAAATACCACCAGAGATGGGTTCTCCGTCAACCAGGACATGAGACTCATCCAAGTGCCATCCACGGGGACGAACAATCAAAGTAGGAATGGGACGGTCCTTTCGCAGAGCATAGGACTTTCCATTAGCCTTGAAGGAAACGGTTCTGCGGACTGCATCGTAAAGGTTGACCTGGCCGTTGATCATGTTGGACCAGGTAGGGGTAGAGGAGTCCTCGAAATCAGCCATGTAAGTGTAAACATCGGAGTTGAGGGCATTGATGACCATCTTTCTGTCAGTAGGGCCAGTAATTTCGACACGACGGTCTTCAAGACCGGGGGCAGGGGGAGCGCCTTGCCAGATCTTGTCATCTCTAATGTACTTGGTCTCAGGGAGGAAGTCGGGAAGGGCACCGGCGTCAATCTCAGCCTGGCGAGCAACGCGGCGAGCCAGCAGTTCCTTGCGGCGGGCGTTGTACGTTCTGTGGAGTGTGCCAAGGAAAGCAAGGGCATCCTTGGTGAGGATGTGGCGAGCAGTTTCGGGGACGGCGGCTCTGACTTCAATGCCGTTGTACAGGATACTAGTAGGAACAACCATTGTGTATGTAGTTCAAGGAATAATGTGGATGAAGAGGAAAATATGAGAAGGAGAAGAAATTTGGGGAAATTCTGGGGTATTTATATTTTGGAAGAGCAACTTGCCGAAGAAGTTGAAAACTGCGGAAATTCAGTAGCGCCAGAAAGGGCTGCGTTTCGGCCAACCACACGTCGTAGTCGAAAAAAGTAACGCTAACTCAATGCCGAGATTGAAGCGAAATTGTTGCCATGTTTCGCTTGCGATGGGGTTTTATGGGGTGTTTGTCTCGCCGGAACCAATAGCAGTCCTCTCAGAGCCAAATTAAAGGGTCCCGGTGCTCTCTTGAGGCTTCATCGTCGCGAGGCCCGTGGTATACTGAGCAGCCTCGAGGGCAATAATGAGGAGGCCTAAACACCCTCGGAAATATGAAAAGGGCCCGGGTTGCGAGAACAAAACAGAAAAGTCTGGGGTAGACCTTGCATGAAACTCTACCCGGGTAAATCCGACTGGAACGGAAATATAGGCAACGCCCTGTGGCTAGTGCAGGGTTAGGTCATTCTTCCGTTGAAGCGTTCAGCCGAGGCATGCGCTGCAGGTGATAAACAGCATGACGATAATGAGTCAGCATGGAGAGATGGAGTAATGAGAAATGATTATGTCACTACATTGATGAGGTAATCACTGAATCGATTATACATTATTTAAAATTAACTATATTAAATTATGTAAATACACCCTTACCCAAGAACTCATCGATTCAACCACCATCACAGGCTTGTAGAGCGATCATTATTAGCCCTTTCTCTCTTTGTGCTCGCCTCTTAACCCTTCAGATACACAACTGGTTCGCCATGATTCATTCAGTCTTAGTAGGTATGCATTAACATTATTTTTGAGACACGCTTTCTAATTCCAACAGTTAACAACAATGGCCAACCACGTCTTATGAAGTTTTACACACCTGTGGATCTTCCCACTCAATCCCTGCTGCTACAGCAGGTTCACTCCATATTATCTACGCGATCGTCTAACCAATGCTCATTTCTAACTCCGCCGCCATTACTGGATGGAATGGACGAGATCCGTGTAATTTACAGGCATTACGCTACCTTATATTTTGTGTTTATTGTGGACGAGCAAGAATCTGAGCTCGGAATTTTAGACTTGATCCAGGTTTTCGTCGAATCGTTGGAGTGGTGCTTCCAAAACGTTTGCGAATTAGACCTAGTCTTTGGCTGGCAGGTCATGCAAACTGTGCTTGGTGAAATTGTCCAGGGAGGTATGGTAGTTGAGACCAGTATCAACAAAATTGTAGCCACCGTGGACGAAGCCAACAAAGGCAAGTCTGCTACGCTTGGTGGTGGTGGGTCTTCAGGAAATAGCATTTCTAGTCCTGGGTCTGACTTCATCACGTCAGCTTCTAGTGCTTCGGCAAATGCTGCAGCAAAAGCATTTTCTTCTGCTACCCAGGCGTTTCAGCAGATTGCCCGGGACGGCAGGATATGGCCTGGTAGATAAATACCGCCTTATACTTCAAATCGAAAACCCACAAATACCGCTTGTGCTGGCCGTTACCGCTGGGCTAGTAGTCGCCAGCCAAACCATTTCTGTTAACTACACTTCATCGATTCCATTGGCTGTTGTTTCGGAGTTTCGGGTTTACCTTTTCGGCGGTTTCTGAGTTCCACAAATGCCCGCATCTTTTCTCATGTCGAATCTTGTTTTAAATCATGTAAAGGAATTGTATTTTTTTGACACTCCTATATTGCAGCTGGGTGCTCTAAAATCCTGATTGGGACTTCCTTCTGATGCTGGAGGTTGATGAGTCTACCACTTTCATGTGAGACCCAAATTAGAACACGACCAAGCTCCCACGGGACATCACGATCGGCACGCGCAGTAAATCTGATAGGGAGCTTCTCAAAGTACTATTCGACGAGAGTTGAATGAAGTTCAAAGCTACTAGTTAATGTGAAATTTTATCAGAGACAAAAAGGGTACACATCAAACACAATCTAAACCATACGTACGAACCTTGGCAACAACTTACGGTGAAGTTGTTGCAGATTTTCCTGTTCCTGAATCACGCCTGTTTTCTCTTTCATTAAAGTTTTGACCTTTATACCCGAATTAAGGTACAAACCCTGTTTGACCTTCTTTCGCCCTTCATTGTTAGATGAAATCCTGCAAGACATTACTGTTCTTAATGCATATTAGTGGCAAGAGTGATCAACTTATATCTTTTTACCACTCGCGACAAAAAGAGTTTGACCATCTGTTACAAAATTTAGATCTATTACAAATGGGTCATCAGATGAAATTCATGAGCTAAGGGATTTAAAGAAACGTCTTTGCCTTACGTCTTCTTTTTTTGATCTTCTTGCAATTTTTAGCCATGACACTTTTTTACGCTATACTACATTGAAATGGCTTCCTTCAACTCTTTGTCACGAAGCAGCAAAGCGTGGATTGCCGCAGTTGTTGTTCCGATTGCTGTGGTTCTATTACTGGTGTTCCTTATTGTGTGGATATCTATTCGGCGCTGCAGAAAAAAGGCCCGCAAGCCTACTGAAAATGGTAAAGTCCAATATTTTAGATTCTTCATATATACAAGCTAACATTCAAAGATCATGAGTCCGACCCAGAAATGAAACCTATGGGACACTCTAACGACGGTTTGACCCTCCTGCCTACTTCAACAAGACATTCAGTGTTTCAAAACCGTGTTAAAAAAAGTCCTCAAGAAACACCCCCGCCGACGCCATATTCTCTGGCCTCGCCATTAAATGTTCAGCCTGTTGTGCCCCCGCCTCTACGAGCAAAGTATAACCAGCAACTCCCCATTTTGCCTGAGTCAGACACCCACTCAGCAAATGGCGTATTCCAGTCGCCTCAAAACAAGCAATCTGGCATGTTCTTAGATGGTTCGTTTTCTGAGGACCCGAGTCACAATGTTAGGCATTCAACAGGTTCGGTCTTAAACAGCGGGCAGAATTCGCCTACAGATATGAATCGTTTGAACCCAACTCAAACTATCACTAAGCTCTACAGCCATGATAATGCCAATCTGAGCAGTAGTAAAGTTGTTGCGGCTGCACAGGGACGCTCGAAAAAGCGATATTCTATTTTTAAAAAGTCTGATCGTACAGTAGGCGGACAACCTTACGAGAATTTTTCTTCTTCAGGTCAAGAAGGTGGTAAAGCCAAAGGTGGAAGCAAAGATACAACTGGGCCATTTAGCTCACTCCGACGAAAGCTAAGCGGTCGCAAGGCCACCCCTTCAATTCGCTCTAGAATCTCCGAGCCTTACGATATTCGGGAATCTCCTAATATCTTAGATTCCAAAGTCTCTCAACACTACAGGTATACTTCGGCTCCTCCTTTCTTAAATGTTGATGTTCCCAGATACAGCATACGATCCAGTTCAATCTACTCTGAGATCAACCACCAAAATGACTCGATTGCTCTTGAACGAGAGGTGCCAGCGACCGTTAGTAAATCAAATCGAGCATCGGTTCAGTCGAGGCCTACTTCTATCCAATCTTTGAAGCCCTTGCCAAATCAGCCTCAAAAGAAATTAAGAAACTCTACCGCCAATTCAATCAAAGAAACGCTTGGTATCCAAGAAAAGAAACCAAAGAATACATCACCCACTCTTACTCCGCTTCAAAGTTACCCTCGAATTGTTAATCCGGGGAATGCGCCTCCGCGTATATCATTTCACCTGAATCGTTCATCCGGTTTGTTTTCGCCTAACGATTTGTTTGGTCCAGGTGGTCATCTAATAAGTCGAAGCAGCTTCTCAGTAGCTTCCAGCATGTCTAATTCACCGGGTCCTATTTCTGGTGCCCCTGTGCCACCTGTCCCGCAAATTCCTACTGTATACCAATATGCCCAAAAGGACGAAATGAAGGATTCTATGAAATCACCAGCGAAGGACCTTCATCTGGGCCAAGATACCTATGAGCAAGGCTTTCAAGACAATTTCAATGGAGATATGTACTTGAGTGGCGAGATCCTGCGGCGAGACAATCAGATTGTGGGTGAAAATGCGTCTGCGAAAACATCATCCACGTACAGTGTCCCCGGGTTAGCTTTTATTGAAGAGTATGGGGCCATCATAAATCAATATAACAATGGCGAAGGTGGTGGACGTTCGCTAAGTATTAGCAGCTCTATAGGCAGCCGAAAGAACAATATTCTGTCTCCTCCTCCTGCCATGCTTCCGATCTTTCAGTTGTCAAATAACATTCTAAAAGCGAGGCGTACGTCAAACAGCTCAATAATCCCCGCCGCTTACAGAAATGGTAGCCCAAGATCTTTTTCCAAACCCAGCGGTGACTCTTCAATAGAAATTGACTCCAGTCAGCAGTTTATGCCATCACTGGCGCCGGTCTCGAGTGCGTGTCTGGAGCGTATTGAGGCGTCTGCTCCTCTACCCACAACTACAACGTCTCCTCCTTCATCGCCATTAATTACTGCTACCTTGGAAACTGCGCCTAACATACGGCCTGCACATTTGGAAAATCTATCTCCAGAGGCCTCTGCATCTTCTTCAGGAGTATTCTCAATCGCTAGTGACTACCACTCAGCTGTCTCGCATGAAGACCATCGTCCCAGCCCATCACCGCCTCCAATGCCACCATTTCCTCAGCACATGCTACCACCAGCGTTGCAAGCGAGTTCTCGAGCTGCTGTGACTCCTATTTCTGATAGCAGTAATGATAGTGATGGCAGTGATCGAAGTGGCTGGACACCAAGCAAGCTAACACAAGCGTCGAAGGATGCCCAGCGTATGAAACGTCGGCGCCGAGCAAATGTCAGTGACGCCTCGATGAAAATGTCGGACCAGCCTGAGGAGGCGAACAGCTGCAACCTGGATAATGTCAAATACGAGAAAATCATATCGACCACTCCTCAGGTGGCAAGCGAACATGCGTCAATTGTTGCGCCCAGTAGCCCTGGAGAGAGCAGCTTGGACGATCATTACAGAGAGAAGGCACCACCCATGCCAGCTTTAGATTTGGCACTGGCGGCTACGGCTGCTTCTGGAGGTCTAGAGATCCAAATGGAGGAAGAAGTTAATACACCCAGTACGGTTCTAGCAAAATCCAACAGGAACACGGTACAATTTCAGGAACGTCGTGGGTCTCTTGTGCATCGTCACTCCGTATCATCGAGCCTTTTCCAAACTAGAACGCCAAGTATTCAGTCTGACCAGAGCTCAATCGCAAGTAGCAGCCATTTCACACCTGGCCATCTGGTTGGCTCGCCTGGAAAGTCCTTTGCCAACCACAGAATGTCTGTCGGGTCGTCGTCCTCGGGGCGTAGACCCCCAATGCTCTTGTCTGTGAACAAGAAACTCCCGACAGTGCCCCCACCTGAAAGCGATCAGCCGTTCGTCCCACAGCCTACGGATCGATACTCACGGGAGCTTTCCACAGGCACGCCTGCATTGCATATTCCCACCAGCGCAGTTTCGACCCCAAGCAAAGCTCGGCGAACGCCATCCCCGGCGCCGCCCAGGAACAGTCAGTTGAGTGGAGGATCACCTGGAAGGCTCAAAAAGACTGCACACCCCACCAGCAGTGAGCGTGACAGTGCGGGCCGGCGCAAAAAGAAGCGCATGTCTACACCGCCCTCGAACCAGAGCAGCTATGCTTGGAATGCATCGGCTGCGGCGCCGACTTCAGCACCGCCCGTCACGCTGAGCCACCCCATGAAAAATCAAATGAGTATGGGTGCTCCCCCCGTGCCTAAAGTGCCCATGGTCCGGGCTTCAAGGTCATCGCCACACTTACCTTACAAAGAACCTAATTTCCCGTTGGAACCACTGGTGCGGCCACCTCTGCCGCTTGTTATTAACAAGAAGAATAAACGGCTTGCCAGCCCGAGCCCTGCGGTGGATCCAAAACGGTCGAGCAAACGCAGTTCGGTCATAACGTCATCCAAGAGCGTTTCTCCTCTCAGTGCGCTTGAGCGCCAGCACCAAGAAACCCTCCAACTCTTGCTAACCCAGCGGCGCCAGCAGCAGCAACAGCAACAGCAGCAACAGCAACAGCAACAGCAACAAAAAATCCTATCTGCTAAACCCATACCTCTCCCCAAGACACCGGTGTCGCCTCCCTCCGCCGGCATGCCCATGGCCAAGCCCACGCCGCCGCCACGGCCGCCCAAGCCGCCCGGCATGCAAACGATCGAGGTATTCCAAGTGACGCACGACTACACGCCCGCGCTCGAGGACGAGCTGCTGCTGCGCAAGGGCGACCGGCTGGTGATCCTGCAGAGCTTTGACGACGGGTGGTGCCTGGCGTGCCTGGTCTCGCTGGCGGGGCTGCCGACGGACGCGGCCAACGTGAACCGGCTCGTGGAGGGCGTGTGCCCCAACGTGTGTCTGTCCAAGAAGAGCGTCATGACGTATACGAAGCCCGTCATCCCCGAGGAGGACGAGAGCAGGGCCGCGCTGGAACGGAATAAGTTTTGAGAATGAGAAAGCGTTTTTTTTTTTTTTTTTTTTTTTTTTTTAAGAATTGAATTGAAAAAAGAAAGACGGTTTTCTCAATACATGAACGCACGATTGATTGAACAGAAAGATAAAGGTTGTTTTTTTTTTCCTTTCTTCTAATACTTGTTATTTATTTATTTATTCACCGTTTTTTCCATTTCTATTCTATTCGTTTTCTATTTTATTTATTTATTTATTCGAACATGCGCGTACCTTTTTTCATTATTGTTATTTATTATCCTACTAATCACTCGTTTCGTTTTTTTTTTCCAAAGCTTATATCACACTATCATATCGATAGATGTGCCTGGCTCACTTTTTGGGTCTTTTGCTTTTTTACAAGTACGTACAAAACGTGCAGGGGGTCTAGAACACGGTACATGGACAGACAATATTCGCGTGCATCGGCCACACGCATCTAGTTAATCCGGCCCTGTCACGTGCCGTATAGCGCGCTGCAAGGGACGGCACCCCGACGTCTTTCTACGACAAAAGGTCCAGGCCTTTGCTGCAGGAACATCAACTTCGAATCATTAAATTAAACATGTCCTAGATATATATCATTACATTTAGATGGCAACAGACTTGTGGAAAGCGGCACCAGCGTAAATGGCCTTGTCACCAAGAGCCTCCTCGATACGGAGAATCTCGTTAAGCTTGGCCAGACGCTCGGAACGGGCGGGGGCACCAGCCTTGATCTGGCCAGATCTCAGGCCAACGGCAATCTCAGCAATGGTGGTGTCCTCAGTCTCACCAGATCTGTGGGAAACCATGACACCCCAGCCAGCAGCGTAGGAGTCCTTGGCAGCCTGGATGGACTCGGTAAGAGTACCAATCTGGTTAACCTTGAGCAAAAGAGCGTTGGCGGCCTTCTTCTCAATGGCAGTCTTAATGCGGATGGGGTTGGTGACAGTCAAGTCATCACCAACAATCTGGGTCTTGTTGGCAGCCTTGCTGTAGAAGTGGCTCCAGGTCTCCCAGTCGTCCTCAGCAAAGGGGTCCTCCAAAGAGACAATGGGGTACTTCTCGAGCAGAGACAGGTAGAGGTCAGAGAGCTGCTCACCAGTGAGCCACTTGGACTTGTCAGAGTCGGGGTTCTTGAAGTCAAGATCGTACTTGCCGTCCTTGTAGAACTCGGAGGAAGCAGCATCAATGGCAATGGAGACACGGCCAGTGTAACCGGCCTTCTCAATGGCATCAGTGATCAGGTCAAGGGCCTCCTCGGCGGTCTGGATATCGGGAGCAACACCACCCTCATCACCGACGTTGCCAGCAGAAGTACCGTACTTCTTCTTGGCAAGAGACTTGAGGATCTGGTAGACCTCGGCACCGGCACGAAGGGCCTCAGAGAAGGTAGTGAAGTCAAGGGGAACAATCATGAACTCCTGGATGGCAAGACGGCCACCGGCGTGGGAACCACCGTTAAGAACGTTCTGGAAGGGAACGGGGAGAACGTAGGGGGAGGGGGTCTTGGAGATCTCAGCAATGTGCTGGTAGAGGGGGACGCCCTTGGCGGCAGCACCGGCCTTAGCAACAGCGAGAGAGACACCGAGGACAGCGTTGGCACCGTACTTGGCCTTGTTGGGGGTACCATCAAGCTTGATGAGGAACTCATCAACGGCGGTCTGGTCAGTGACATCGAGGCCAGCCTCAATGAGAGCAGGTCCAAGAACCTTGTTGACGTTCGAGACGGCAGTCAAAACACCCTTTCCGGCCCACTTGGACTTGTCACCGTCACGGAGCTCAAGAGCCTCGTGGACACCGGTGGAAGCGCCAGAAGGAACAATGGCACGGAAAAGGCCCTTGTCGGTGGTAACGTCGACCTCGACGGTGGGGTTACCTTGGTGGAAGTTAGCATTGCTGGCCTCAATGGCAAAGGATGGGATTGATACGTACCACGAGAGTCGTAGACGGAGCGGGAGTGAATCTTAGTGATGGCCATTTTTATGAATTGATGCGGATTGATGAAGATGGATGAGGAAAGAAGGAAAGGAAAAGAAGAAGAAAGAAAAAGGAGAGGAAAAGTAGAAGCATCCGGTGAGTATTTATATTCTCTTCTTTGCTCAACGGGACAGCCCAGAAAATTGTGGTACGGTTGGCCTTTTTTTTTTTTTTTTTTTTCTATTTTTCCTTGCCTGAGGGAGCAACCACAACAAACGACAATTTTGAAGCCCAACCAACAAGTCCCTCAGTGAGGGGCACGGCGTGCGAATAGCGCCCACTTGGGGTGTCTGTTTAGTAGTTGCTTGGTGGACGCACTCGGAGCAGACGGGTACGGTGGGTGGTACCACGGCGTAAATGTAATTGCGTGACACAAGCACACGGAAGGTGCAACAAAAACAGGCTGCACTGGCACGCGAAACAAGGAAATTCCAAGAGGAAAAGACGACAGCGACTGGCAGAGCGACTAGTAGCGACTAGTAGCGACTAGCAGAGCGACTAAGAAGAGCAATTGCAATTGAAAACAACAGCATTACGGACGTCTCAAGGAGTTAATTCATTTCTGAAATGGAATAGTAATAAAATATACATGTACACAAGAAAACATAGTATGGGCTGGTAGTTATAGTACAAAACATCAATAATAAGAAGTAACAGAGCAATGAAATAATGGTAAAAAAAAAAAAGAATATCTGAACGCACATGTGTGAACAGTTCACAGCATTGGCAGTAGCAGAAGGAGGTTCATGAAAAACACGAGATCCTTCCCTCTTGAATTATAGTTTCAAACGTTGGTAGCAGTAGTAGTAGTAGTATACTAATATTGAACAGCGCCATCATCCTTGTAGAGTCAAACGGCTTCTCATTTCAAAACTTTCAAACACAAAATAAAAAAAAAATAAAATAAAAATGGGGGTGGCTCCAAAACGGTGACGCATCGAGAAGGTCGCACGCGTCATGACGAGCAAAGAGGCCGCGTTCCAGCTTAAAAAAAAAAAAAAAAAAAAAAAATGGTTATTCATGTGGATTTGATGCTCATATGAAGGCTGTTGAGAAGAGGGGGAGACATGCGGCGGCGCCGTCGCCCGCCCCTAAAAGTTGAGGGGTCCTGTTTCGTAGCTGCCCAAGAACATGTCGTCTCCCTCGGCGACCATGGTTGGGTCGTGCATCATCAGGCCGCTGGCCGCGTCCATGTCGAAAAACGAGCTGTCGGCGAACTTGGAAAAGTCCTGGCTGTCGCCGCGGACGTGGCCGAGCTGACTGAACCCGTCCGCGTCAAGTGCCGCCCCGTTGAGCATCGTGTGGTCGTCCGCTGAGTCAAACAAAAGCATGCTGTTATTGGTCGAGGATCCATTCGGCTGTGGGAGACCACCCGGGAAGGTTTTGTCCTCCATGCTGTGGTGGTTGGCAGTAGCGTCGATACCGTTAGTGCCTGCGTAGTCATTTGTGCCAGTCACAGTGACAGCGGCTTCAGCAGGGGCAGTGTCGTTTTGAAGGGCCTGATCACGACCCGTTTCAACGCCGCTGGGGTGACTGTCGCTGTTGTGCGGCGGCGGTGCTGGGAAATTAAGTTTATCCGGATCCGCGCTTCCCAACTCAATTGGTTTTTCCGATGCGTCATTCACCCCCTCACCTGAACCAGCAGGAGCAAGAGCAGACCCATTGGCAGCCACTTGGCCACCCACAGAACCGATCGCAAGGTCTTCCTCGTCTTCCTCTTTGACCATTGACACCCTCTTGGCAGCCGTAACGCTGGCGTCCGGCGCAAGAGTGCCGCGCGCCTTCGCAGGTGCAAGCGGCTCGGTCTTGATCGGTGAAGAAGAAGAAACAGGAGTGGACTTGGTGGAGGAGTTAGGCTCTACCTTGGGCTTGGCCGTGCTGGCACCGCCAGTGGCTGCCGCCGCCTTTTGCTGCTGCTTGAGGCGACGGTCTTCTGCAGACATGGGCTTCTCGTACTGGTGAAACGTTAGCACTTCGAACCGGCCCATACCGTTCGCACTGACGGCTCGCGCTCGGCTGCGGTTATTACAGGTCACGGTTGAAGCGGTATTGCTGCTCTGCTCCTTACGATCAAAGGTCACAATAGACTCGTTCTCAAACATTGTAGTCGCAGGGTTGAGGGGGAAAACAAGCTGCTGGCCTTGACTGCCAAACGACGGAGTCGATGCAGGCGCCTTGATATCCTTTGGAACTGCTGCAGAGTTCGTTGGGGAGAAGGAGCCTGCTTTCGGTGACCTGATGACCGGCGAGTACCTGTTAGCTGATGGTCGTTTGGTAAGTGTAGGAGTTGGTGGTTTCCTTGGTAGATTCGCAGTAGATGGTGACCCGTTACTTGCAGGAGACAGTTGCCCCTCACTCGCTGAGGAGAGTCTTCTTGGTATTTGGGAGGCATGCGCATTGCTCCGCCGTCTCTTTGGAAATTCACCACCAGCAGTGTCTTCAGTATTAGCCATGACCTCGTCCACACTGTAATCTGCGCTGGGTCGTTTGGCATCCGTGGGAAACCTAATGGCAGGCATGTTGGGCATGAACGGAGACACTATGGGGGACATCAAAGCCGCCCCGTCGTCCTGGGGGGTTTCTGTCTCGCTGATAGATGGAGAAGGGTACGTGGGACTGCGTGGAGAGACCGAATTCACAGTAAGGTCAGACGCAGAGAAGTGTACGGCTGTAGGTGTGTTTCCGTTGCTGTGTGCCTGCTTTGCCAGCGGATTCCTCGATGAGGGCGACTGGGCCTGCGATAACGGCGCGGACTGCGAAAACGATCTACGCGCACGTGCATTAGAGTGGTTCGGAACGCGGTACGGTCTGGACGCCAGCGCGGCTGAAGCCGCTGCAGCGGCCGCAGGATTGGATCCAGACTCCGATATTGGTATCGCACTAGGGAGGCTCTGCATGGGATTCGGGACATATTGCATGGGTACTGGGACATTTTGCTGGCGGGCCATTTGGGACATCATGGGACTGGATTTGACAACTCGCAGGCCTTGCGGGACCTGCCCATACTGGCCGGGGGCAGCACGTTGACCACTAATTGGCATTGCCATGTTGCCTGGCTGCCCTGGGACTTGTTGCGGGACTGGCACTGGCACCATGGGTCGGAATGCATACTGGTTGACGACTCGTTGTGGTTGTTGTTGCTGGCGGAATTGCATCTGTTGATACATTTGCTGCATCTGGATCTGTTGCATCTGTAGTTTCAGCTGCTGCTGTTGTGTTATCGGTATCTGCTGCTGCTGTTGTTGTTGTTGCTGCTGCTGCTGTTGCCTTTGCTGTTGTTGTGGATGCTGGTTTTGCATATTAAGCATGTCCTGCTCAGTCATGGGAATTTGGGGACGTGGGATTGCCTGGGGTATCATGGGCTGGCCAGCTTGGTTGTAAACAATGCCTTGAATGGGTATGCCCTGTGGCATCTGATACATTTGTGCCTGTTGGAACATTGGCTGCTGGAACTGGGGTTTTAGCATCATTTGCATTGGTACTTGTTGCGGGTGCATTGGTATTTGGAGTGATGGCTGAGGCTGTTGCTGTACAGCTTTTACAGAGCCCGCTGACATGGCTTGGTTGAACTGGTTCTGTAGTGCCTGTTGTTTTTGTAGTTCATAGGTATTAGTTTGGAAATTGCCAACTGCAGCAGCTGCTGCTGCAACGGTCATATTCTGGGGAACCATGTTGGTGGTTACAGGGACACCAGAGTGTTTGGGATCGAACTGAGGCATGCCGGTAGCGTCCAGTGAAGCGCCCGTGGCTGATGTAGTCATGGAATAAAGGGATTCATGGTTAATAGAAGATGGGGAAGGAGTCGATAGCGGCGAGGACAAGCCACGGCCAGGATGAGAAAAGTATCCTTGGTTAATGTTCTTGAGGTTAGATTGGACTAAATTTAATGAGAGATTGTTTGTTTTGGCTTGGTCGGCATTTTCATGAGGGGTTTTGGTGGAGGTTTGAGTACTGGCCGCATTGAGCTTTTGTATAATGGCCTCTTCATCGTTGGATCTCGCCTTGGCTCGACGATTCTGAAACCAAATCTACGCGGGGTTAGCTAGTATCCAGGGGGAGGCAGGGAAGAACTTACTTGGATATTTCGCACGGGGAGACCAGTCTCGCGAGCGAGAGCATCGCGCCATTCTCTGTCAGGCTTGGGATTTTCCTGAAATGAAGATTCGAGAATGAGAGTCTTTTCCGGAGGGATTCGCTTGCGGGTATTTGGGGCATTCTCCTTCTGGGGTGTTGAAATATCTGATGATTTTATGTTGGGCATGGACGCGACGGCTTTGAGGGGTGGAGGAGCGCTAGCGGTCGTCACCTCAGGTTGTTGTACGGCCGGCGCAGTGAAATCCTGGCCAAATCCTTCATATGCGAGCAGGCTGGGGTCCATAAGGTCTTGGTCCATCATGGCGTCAAAATCAGGTGGAAGATTATCAGGCATCATCTTGTCAAATCCTGGGGCCACGCCGTTGAAAGACTCAAAATCGGCATAGCTCACCGGAACCGGCATGAGATGGGGCACGGTGGCAGAGGAGATCATTGTGTAATCGGTTGTAGGAGGAAGATCCGTAGACTGATTAGGGATAGCTGAGGAGCCAGGGTGGGGAGGACCAAAACGAGATGGATCAGAGTAGGAGTCGGTGCTTCCGTCGAACTGGGCTTGTTCAGCAGACATGCGCGAAGCCACGACGTTGGTCGTGGAGGAGGTAGGCGGCGTTGTTGAAGTAGAGGGCGGGGAAGAAGAGGTTGTTGAAGAGGAGACAGGGGATGGTCGTGGAGAGATCTCAGACAAAGGACCTGTGTTCATCTACGAGCGGATTTGAGCGAGCGTCGACCTCAAAGGTGGGTCATGGGGGAAGGTGTGCGATATGCTGGAATGGGGGGAGTTGCGGTGGTGCTTGTCCACAAAGCGGAGAATAGCGAGTGTGGTGTGGGAAGGTTGCTTAAGGTGGTGAGGATATTTGATGGGGGGTTGAAAGAATGTCGATTTTTAGGGGGGGGAGAAAGGCAGGTGAGCTGGGATGGCTATCAAGTGGAAAACACCGAACGCTGATGTAAGTAGAAAACCCTGTGAAAACCCGGAAAACACTGCACGAAAACTGAAAAAAATAATCAGATTATCCTGGGGGGCCGAGCCAGGGCGGGTCTTCGAGCGCACCGGTGCGGGATCCGGGCGGGATTCGCGGGATTCGCGGGATTCGCGGGATATGGCGGTGAGCACAGACAGCAGAGGATGGGATTGCGTGGAGTTGGCCTGAGGAGCGGCGTCGTGGCTGGGGTGATCGCTCGCTACCACCGCATGGCTCGTCTGCACGTCCTCACACCGCTGGAACACGAGCACCGACGGTAAGTGCAGCTGCGGCGCAGGCATTGAGCGCTGGCACTGGGCGAGAGTGTCCGTGCCCGAGGGCTTCTCGTGTGCAGTCCTTGAGGCCAACTGGTGCTACTGATTCTACTGACTCTACGGTGTTCAGCTCACGGGCTCACTACGTATCGCGTCACAGTCCCCACCTCGAGTGTTGATTCCATGTCCTCCATTCCTTCTTTTATTCATTTATCCATTCTTTCCTTTCCATTTTGTTTCTGTTCCTGTTTTTGTTCCAGAAAAAAAAAAAAAAAAAAAAAAAGATTGCAGATTAAAAAGCAGCGCTATCGCACAGGCCTCCGGTATTCGGTGTAGATCAACTCACGCCCATTCTCGCACTCACTTCTCGTAGATCGTCATGGCAAACATATCAGCCTAAGATAACACGTACACGTACACCCAATAAACTCAAGATAAAACATCGTCGTTATAACACACCTGCGTCAAGCCCGGCCATATCTGTCGGTCAATCTCGCACTTCAATGTTTGTCGCAAAAAAACTCAGTGAGGAACATTTGAGTTCCAAAAAAATTCAAAAATTTCGAATCTCTCATTCTCCAGCGATCCGTCCCGCGGCGGGGGGGCCCAAAAGTTCGATAGGCCAACCCCACGTGCAAGTCTAAACACTCTGTACATTAATCAAAGATAAAAAAAAATGCTGCAGGTAATGTTGGCGCCATATGGCCACTGCTGGCTTCATAGCTGGCCTCAGTGCAGCGCTCGTCTATCCAGCTCAGTGCTGCACACGTCGGCCGGCCTTGAGGCCACCATCCTCCATCCGGCCAGCTCACAACATGCGCAGCTCCTTGATTTCGAGGGGCAGACTTATAGTCTCTGTTCTGCTGTGTTCTCTAGCTAGCTACGGTACATATAGTGTATTCCATGTAAGGCCTACATAGTATACGGCAGATAAGGGGGGGGCCGCTTGCGTCGCACAACGTTACAGGCAAGTCTACGCTCCTGAACTCAAATATGCTGTCTAACATTGAGATGAGACTGCCATGGTGTCCAACGGCACAAGGACAACGTTACAAGTCGACATCATGTCTTTGAACTTGGAATGTTCCAAAGTATACACATGTAGAACTTTCAACGTTCGATGTTGAGCACAGACCCATCGACGCCCAAAGTGGGACGTGGACGCGCGTGGACGATGGAATTCCCAGGGGGAAGAAAAATAGAAATCGATTAATGATCCGACCGATTTGAGCATCTACTGAGCTTTGGCATTCCAACCATTTCCTTGCACAACGAACAAAGTAATCGGATCCCCCACGCTCAATTAGTGGTGAGTGCAATTTGCGTTCATAAAAGTGGCCATGGCAGTTGACACCACCCACCACCACTACTTAATGCTTGCGAATGCTGATAATATTAATTCCAGATGTCAAAAGCGCTGCTGTACTAGTAATAATCAACCTGCCAACATGACACTGTGCAATTATCCGACAGGACACAACGACTCAGCACACAATTATCCGACACACCGATGGCAAGACAAGGCATCGGATTGATCCGGCCGATTATAAAAATTGCAAATGCCAACAAAATTTGGAAACAGCAATCAATATTATTATCTTGTAGAATACATTAGAACTGCACTCCACTACTCAAGTGCTGTATTATAATCTTTTACACAATACATAATCATGCCTGCCCACTACTCGGACACGGTCTCCTCATGGTTCGGAACAAGGCCCACGTACTTTTTAAAGTTGGCCGTCTCAATGGCCTTGCGGCGGCCCTCGAGATACTCCATCATCTCGGAGTAAGTCTGCGGCAGCACCGAAAAATAGACGGGTTTCTTGGGCGCGCCCAGCGCGTCGACGGTGTTGGCCGCCACAAAGTACGAGTACGTGAACTGGCCCGTGTTGGTCGTCGTGCCGTGCACCAGGTCGCGCACCGTACTGTCGACGCGCACCTGGATCAGCGTGCCCGGCACGGTGATGTCGCCGTTGTGGGCGGCCTTGCTGCTGCTGCTGCTGCTGCTGCTGCCTTCCTCGCCGGCCTCGGGGTTGAGCTTGCGGTTGATGAACGAGGTGTACACGACCACGGCGTTGAGGTAGAGCACGCTGCCGACGGGCACGGGGTTGCGGAAGGTGGTCGAGTCGAGCGACACGAACCGCGGGACGTTGTGCGAAAACGCCGCCGCGCAGGCGTAGGCCAGCTCAAACGTCTGGCGCAGTAGGTAGCCACCAAAGATCATGTACGAGTGCCGGTTGCGGTACTGCGGTTGCATCATTCCCGTCGACGCAATGTGCGTTTCCTGCATGAGGCTGACCGAGACCTGATCCGAGGAGGCGCCGGGAAGGAGCTCGCTCGCGCTGCGGATGTCGGAGAACTGCGACGCCTTGTTGGGGTCCTGGCGCTGGCGGAGCCACATTTTGTGGATGATGTCGGATTCGTCGTCGGTTGGCGTGTTGTGGATGAGGGCCGTTTTCGACGCCTCGAGGCGCTTGTGCGCATTGTACTTTTCGGCGCGCGCAAAGTCGGCTTTTTCCTCGGCGGTTTCAGGAACGAGATGGTTGATGGCAAACGACTTTTTCGTGGCGGGGTCGCGGGCGACGAAAGTGAAGTTGGCAGTGAGAAACACGTTTTCTTCGTCGACATCTTCTGGGGTGAGCACAGAGTCTACAGAGAGGTCCTTTTTGTGGGTTGCGGCCCTGATGGTGATCTCCATGGAGGAGCGGCCCGTCCAGGTGACGTTGCCGGACAGAGTGACGTTGAGCTCGGCAATTGAGTCGAGGCGCTTCTTCATGTAGATTCTGTCCACAGAGGCGGTGACAATGACGGGCTGGGCTGGGGAGCAGTGCTTGTATGCAATCACGCCTGCCAGGGCGTCGAGATCCTGAAAGATCTGCCCAATCCTGAGTCGTCCATAGGCATTGATGTAAGCGTCCAAAAACCACTCGTCGCTCTTGAAGGGCAGCACGACGTACGAGAACGAGTCCTTTGGGCTTCTACTTGCGACTTCGGTGGTGCCCACCTTGGTGTAGGAGTACGACTCGAGGGGCATGCTTTGCGGGGAGATTTTGCCGGACTTGATGTCTTCCTTGTGCAGCTCCAGCCACTCCTTGCGTTGTTTTTCCCGGGCGCGGAGGGCCTCGAGCCAGGTGGTGGTCCGGCGCATGGGCGAGATCACGGACTGGGTCGCGACGGGCTGGAAGAGGTGCGGGTGCTGGGGATCATCTCTGGCAACGGCTGATTGCGAGAAGCTGCGAAGAAGAAGGCCACTGTTGCGGGCGAGGGGTGCAATGCGCACTGATCTGACAGCAGGGAGCAGCATTGGAGAGGACATGGTGAAGACAAGACTGGCTGGGGGGTTTTTCAAGTCGCGCAGGAAGTAGGAGCGGACACGAGGACTGCTATATAAGGGATCAGCTGGAGGGCAGTGAGGGGGGGTGTATAATTCCGTTAAAGACTCAAACAAAAGCCTCGCTACCCGACGATATCCACTTATCGCGAGAAGTAAAAATTTGATTACATAGTTGCTTATAGATGATTAGTACCTGTTGACAAATGTTTATGTAATCAATTTGGGTAATCATAATGTAAGTATTAGGTAACACAGGGAAGGGGTGGTTTCTGTGTTTTCGCACATGGCCGGTGCCGATGCCGCTCGAGAGCTGTTGAAACTCAAACTATAGAGAATGCATGCGCTATGGACATGGGCTCAGACTGCATGCGCCAGCCACAAGCCACAATAATAAATAATTTACGTATTGCGCAGTGATGGCGCGACGTCCAATACGCGTAAATCTTTATTCTAGATAGTGAGAGTGCACAGCATTTGAAGGTGGATCAGTACTTTTAGTGTTGTCAATTGGCCCGCTAGCTGGGCGTATAACGCGGTTATATTTCGTTTTCTCCGCGCGCACTGCTGGAAATTGTGGATATTATTTCCATCCATGGATTCAATGGGGTATACTGGCGGTGGGGAACGTTTTTTTTGGTTATAATCGATACGAGCTCAACTAGTGCTAGTTTTACTGTTATAGATTTTTTGACAGTTCAGATGAGCAGCAGCAGGCGGCAGGCAGCATTAGTAATTTAATTTGGGGGTTTAAACGCGCGCGTGTATTGGCGCACACCAGCGTAGAATTGATCACTGTCTGGGGAATACTTGAGCTGGCTGAGTTTCATTTCATTTTCATTTAAGCTGATATCAGACCGTTAGCACCACGGAGACTTCAATGTTTTCTGAGCACTCGCTGGTTTGAGCGGTGAGTGTTCGTCGCCTGTGGCACGTTGATTGTCTGTGGCTCGTTTATCGATTAGAGTCGCGAGAAGTGACGTCGCTTGGTATTTTTGCATTTCAAATATTAATTCAGCTGTTCCCAGTACTCTCTGACCGGTACCACCGATAGAACTCACGCTGTGCAATTGTGTTGCCTCGTTTCAGCCCGTGCGACCCGCGTCACAGCCGCCCCGGGCCACGCACACAGCGACACGGGGAACGCCGCGCCCAAAACAGGAAAAAAAAAGGCCCAGCAAGCAACCCAGCAACTTTCACGGACCTCGTGCACGTGATATCACACCACCGCAACGCCCGCTTTGGGCAACTACTTCCCGCGCGGTATCGATTTCCCACTGCTGGCCTGCATGTGCGTTGTGTAAATTATCTTAGTCACGGCTTAGCTCAGCTTCCGCATGCGTCCGTCGCCCAGCGCTCTCCAAGTTTCGTCACATTGTCTTTGTAATGGAAACGTGAATCATGAAAAAAACCAAAAAAAATAAAAAAAATAAAAAAAAAATCAATAAAAATAAAAATACTCTTCAATCCGCTTTCGCTCGCTCTTTTTTTTTTTTTTCATCTCCTTCCCTCTCTCTTTCTATAGCTTTCTTCTCTACGCTCCGACCCTCTGTAGTGCCCCCTCGCTATACCCTCGACATCCATCTCCAAGATGCCTCGTCAAATTAACGTCTCTCATTTCATCGACAACCTCAACAGCTTCGACAACTCCGTCGACGCCTCCAACACCTCTCTCAATGACTCGGTGACGCAAGGCCATCCCCAGGAGGAGGACCTCTCCATCTTCTCAAACACCCACTTCTTCGACTTCGACATGGGCTGCTCTACAGACATCTCTGTCTCCGTAGACGACTTGCTCATGCAGCAGGAGAAGCAGCTGCAGTCGAAAGCATCGGAAGTCCTCCCCGTCGCTTCCTCCTCTAACACTTCATCGCCCTCGGAATTCCAACTCGACAACTTTGACTTTGGCCTCTCGGCCCAGCTTGACAACATTCAGCAATACTCGCTTGCAAATGAGTTGCTTCCCGCAGACAACTTCATCACGCCTCCTGCCCCGACCGGCTCAAAACGTAAACTTGCCCCAGCGTTGCCTGGCCAGGGTCGCCAGAACAGCATCCCTGCTCTTCCATCGACACAGAACAAGGTCTCCCCAGTGGAGAGTGGAATCAAGAAACGGAAAATGTCTGTTGCGTCTCCTGCTGTCGCGGAAGCGTCTCCTGCTTTCTCTGAGACATCCCCCGATCTTTCAAACATGGACGAGAGCCAGAGGAGTGTCGCTGAAGAGGACAAGCGTCGTCGCAACACTGCTGCCTCTGCGCGTTTCCGTGTCAAGAAGAAGATGCGTGAGCAGCAGATGGAGCGTGCCGCCAAGGAACTCCAGGAAAAGGTCTTGACTCTTGAAACCAAGGTCATGCAGCTTGAGATGGAAAACAAGTGGCTCAAGAACCTGGTGGTGGAAAAGAACGAGGCGCGCGACATCTCCGATCTGCACACCATGAAGTCTAAGATTCTGTCTGGCGTTAAGACCGAGTCGGGCGACTCCAACTAGCAAACCGCAACGCATTGATGAAACGAAATGACAAACCAAACCTCAAAGGAAGCTTTAGTTGCTAACTTCGATCTAATCGGTTGAGGGTCACATCGTGATGCGCTTACGTCTTCTCGCGGGTTCTGATGACTGAACGATACCTAAGAATAGACAATTTGTACAATGTACTGGATTTAATAACGAAATAATGACAAACTAATCAATTTGAATTGAAACGGTTTTTGATAAAATGAAAAATATAATTAATATACACAAATGTAGAGGAGCCGATATTCTATTACTCGTCATCCATTTCAGCATCCACAATGGATCCCGCAGGCTCGCTAGTTTCAGCCTGTGCCTTGTCGCGCCCATCGTCCTTTCCTTCTTCCTCTGTAGTCTTTGACCTGCCGTGCGTCCGCCTTCTTCGCTTCTTGTCTGTGCTAGGCAACTCCTTTTGAACAACCACGTTCGCAGCCGCTGCCGCGCCAGCCTTCGTCTTCTTCTTCTTTTTCATGCTGAGCGGGTTGGGCTGTTTAGGACCCACCTTGGGTTTCCTCTTGGGCGGCTGGTCCGCCTTGGCCTCCTCACCGTCCTTCTCGTCGTCCTCGTCGTCGTCCTCGTCGCCGCTGCCCTCCCCCGCAACCGCCTTCTTATGCTTCAGCGCCATCTGCGGGTCGTTCAGCCCCTGGTTGAGCTTGCGCTGCTCGATCAGCGCCCGCGCGCGCTCCGTGATCTGCGACATGGGCTCCATCACCATCACCGACCGGCTCAGGTACACCAGCGGCACGGCCGGGATCCGGCGCAGCCGGTTGCGCAGCTTGTCCTTCTGCGTCGCCACAACGTACCGGTGCTTGTTCTGGTTGTTGTGCACAATCACCTCCCACAGGCAGTCGTGCGGTTTGCGCGACCCGTCGTCGTCCTTCCGGGGCGGCTCTGCATCCCCGCGCTCCAGGGCCTCCTTCACCTTCTTGGCGTGCGCCTCCGCCGCCTCCGCCGCCGCGCG
>JAJMAG010000270.1:0-29604 GCA_030564905.1 Geotrichum fermentans
ATCTAAAGGACGGAGTCAGTAACTAGTCTTGGAAGACGATCTAGTAATGAAGTAGTTCAAGTAGAGCACGAAAGGCCAGGTCAAGAAATTAGGGAGAAAAGTAGTGAAGGAAGGAAAGAATGGATGATTGCTATCATAGATTCTTGTAGTCGTTGTGCAACTATGCCTTGGTCTCGTGTTGGGAGATGCCGTAAGGCATCATCAAGGCAAAATGAAGAAACACACAAAAACAAATAAAGAATACATCTTCATTTTCCTAACATAAAGTACATAAACCGCAGTTGACATAACAAATAATAATAATAATAATAATAAATATCTATCTATTTCTTAGTTTTTTATATTTGTAACTGTAGCCTTTCATTCAGCTCAGCCTCTATGCGAGATTAGTGTAGTATAGCTAACTCATGAACATTGTGATGGAGAGGAGAACTAGTGCTATACATATAATACAAACGTGTTCATGAGGAAGCTTTTGACCGTCTTCAATTTGTGATTAAGCAAATCGCGGCTTTCACAGTCATGTAATTACCTATTTGGATACATGGAAGAAATCAGATCTTTACTACATGTAGGTTTCCCAGCTTTGGGCAATGACATTGTGAGAGTGAATGCGCTGTGTAATTATGAGAAATATGAGTAAATGTTCATAAGGGCAACATCTAGCTAGACTAACGTACAGCTATGGCCATAGGCTTCACACTAGAATACATGTATCATGTACTACAAGACATAATTCCTCCGTTCTGAGCTCAGCGAGGGCACTTGAATTAAGTATCTAGTATATTGTACACAGTAAGCTTATTCTCCACTCACTACTATGTAGCTTGGCACAGGCCTAGCTAGCCAGTCAGTTACTATGGCCCCTCACCGCAGGCCCAGCTAGTCAACAATCAACTTCGTAGACAGATATAGAATTGCGAACCCTCGTCTCGAGAGACGGTCATTTTGGCTACCTATAAAGACATGACACAGTCGTTCAATTCCACAATGTTGATCCAGCAAGGGTGTAGGCTGCTAAATTTATATTGGCCGTAAGGCTGCTAGTCTTAAGGCACCATATATTAGCACCCCCACGTCTGTGACTTTCTACACCAAAACGTCGTTATGTTACTGAATTAATTGAAATTTTTCAATTCTATATGTTTGGAATTGAAACAAAAAAAGTTCCCAGGGAATGCAATCAACTAGTAGCCAGTAATGTAGTATTGGAGTGGCTCTTATTATTTTTTTAGTCCTGCAGGTCGAGGATCCTTTTTGTAGTTTTCCGCTTCAGGGCCAAACTCCTTCCGCATCATGATCGTGGGATCAACAAAATACGGAGGAGTGTCCGATTGGCCAACTCAAGTGAACTTGGAAACCCCAAATGACATGGATGAAAACAAACAGAAACAAACTTGAAGTGAACAAAGATAGCGTTACGGAAACCCCGTTGAAATCGATAAAATGCTAATTACATGTACTTCGCTCATCTAAAAAAATGCCAGGATTTGTCACATCCGCGTACACTCTGTAGACGCCATGGCACTATAAAATTGGAATCCCATAACACACGTTTAAGTTTCAAACGAGTTCGAAAGACAGTCAACTTGAAGGCAGCCATTCAAGTTCAAATTTCGAGTATGCACATGCTGTTGTCGCAGTTCAATTTGATGCTGGGTGTCATGGCCCAAAGACGCCCCATGCCATTCCACGCGGCCCTGAATGCCCCTAACTAGATCCATCCAGCGATTACCGCGTGTTCCTCTTTGGCTCTAGCGTTGGCCACGTTCTCCTTGAAGCCGCTTCGGCTCACGTTCTCATCCTTCACACCTCTGAGGCCCTCGTCCTCGCACAAGTGGCTCACTTAGCCTCCTTCTTATCTTTCTTATCGAGCTCTACAAGACGCTCTCCAATTTATATAAATAGCTGCTGGTTGTTCTCTATTGCAAGTCTTTCCTGTCCTCATCCACCTCTTGTTCTATCACTTCTGGGTTAGTTCTACATTAGCTTACGAGTGACATCAGACTAACACTCTCTAAAGACTTTGCACATCAGCTTCACGCTCTCCTACATCTAGGAGCCTACTCAGAGAACAACTCAGTCAGTACTCTATACTCTTCAGTTACTTTCCTTCTAACGTACATTCAGAATAATATTACTACTTTTAGCACTTCTACCACTACAAAGAGATCAATACCGCATTACCGGTATTGACACTGGGCTTTCTCGGCTGGCGTCTTCCGCCTTTCGGTCCGCCCGCATAACGTCTGTTCAGTTGCCGAATTAGGACGCACAATCAGATTGATTATCAACACATGTCTCTGATTGGTCGCTGCTTGATTTGAAATCGGCCGGTTCAGGGTTTTCATCGGGGGGTAGGAAACAAAGATAATTACCCGGACATCAATGATGATATCACAAAATACTCAAGGGCGTAGTAATAATAATCGCCAATTATTTCAGACAAGCCTTGGAAATGGTAGCCACCAAGGGCAAAATCAAGGCCAAGGGTGTAGCCAGACCATTGGATACGAATCACCTTCCTAGAAAAACAAAGACGTAGAAAAAGAGGAAAAAAGAGTCCAGAGTGTCCCTTCAATGGGCCTGCTGGGGATTTGAATTGATGAGGTAATAGAGGTGCCCAGTTAACTTGTCTGTGTCGACCCGACCCGTAAGATTTTTATCAGATCGATCATCTGGTTTTTGATCTCTTCTTGGCTGAAAAGGGACACATGAAGAAGACCAAAAAAAAAGAAAAAAATACGTAATCACAAAGACCAAAGCATGAAAAACCTGTTGGTCCAAAAGCCCATTCTTATATATTACGTACTTCCCACTACATTCTCGCAAAAAACATCAATTTCAAATTACCTGGAAATTCACAATGACAAGAGCCCTTGAACAGTTCATGAGAGGCTCTGAAATCCTTAAAATCCCCAAACTCCAATAATGAAAATGATGGCAAATACAGAAAATCAAAATCAAATTCAAATTCAATAAAAAAGAATGCATTTAATATACGGATAGTTAACGCTGCATTTGAAGCTCAACTGCGAGACGCTTTCGGCGCCGAAAACTCCTCGATCTTAGTTCTGTAGGCCTGGATCCACAACTCAGTCTCATTAAGCTGTTGCCGGCGCAGGGCCAGGTTCTCCTCGAGCTTGCGTTTCTTGACTTGCAAGAACTCGCGCACGCCCATGGGCGGAATGTGGTTGGGGATAGTGACGGCGACAGCGGGGGTCGCAGGCTTCGTAGTGGGGGTGGCGCTGGAGGGGGCGGGGGAGGACCGTAGCGGAGGCTGGGGATGCAAGGGGCGGGAAGCGCTGGTCAGAACTGTGGCAGCAGCCGCAGTGGTCAAAGCCGTGGGGTATGAAGGTGCATCGGCTAGGGAAGGCAGCGTAATCCGATGTTGTGAAAGACGCGCGTCGTGATCGGGCGATCTAAGCCTGGAACACTGAGACTGCAGATTATCGACGGGGCCGTGTGTAATCATAGGAGGCAATGTGACTAAGGGAGATGAAGTAAGTGTAGGCAAGGATGGCGATAGTGAGTTGCGATAAATCGTGCAAGAAGGAGGCGGTGTCTGAGAGTTGAGGGCTGGAGTTGGAGTTGGCGTCGGTTCGTTAAGAAGTGACATGATGCTCAGTAAGTTGTCAGAAGGTGCCTGGCTCGCTGTCGCTTGGGCTGGGGACCGCACAGAGCTTGGAGTGGAGCTTGGCGGAGGAACTGAATTGGGTGACGCAGCCAATGCAACTGAGCTTGTTTTGAAGCTGTATGTAAAGTCGATAGCCATCGTGAAGGGTTTTCCATTACAATTTGTAGGAAGGATAGGCTTCATTTCAGACCCCGAGCTTGCCTGAGTTGAATTCGCGACGGTAAAGACCTGAATGTGTGGCGACGGCGAGTTGGGCCGTGATACGCGCGATGTCGTGGGGAATGGCAATTGCTTGCGTGTCTTGTTCCTGGCCCAGGACTCCTCATCGTCTGTATCCATTTGCAGATCCTGCTCCGTGGCCACCTTTGTCTCATTTGTACTTCCATGCGGGCCTGAGCTTGACTTTCGACCGCTGAAGACGCGCTTACGGCGCTTGATAATGCTGCTTTTCATAAATACAGGCCGAGGAACGCCATTCAGTCGACGGTAAAGCCCGCAGGCGTTACAGATGCTGTTTCCATAGTCGTCGCGCCGCCACAAGGGCGTGATACTCGTATTGCAGTCATGGCAAGTAACTGTAACGCCTTTTCTACTTGCATTACCGGGACCTGTGGGGCCAGCATAGGTTGGCGATGTCTTTGGAGCACGGTTATAGTATGCAGGACACCCGGCACACTCATCGGAGCCGCCGGTGCCATTACACACTCCCTTTCCTGGACATGTACCTTTTGGGTCCTTTTCAGCGCACTTGTCCTTCGCGAGCCCTGTTTCTGCTGCTGCAGGATTTTGCGAAACTGGCAGATTTCCAACGTTTGGGATGATTCTTCTGCGCTGCACACTAGGTCTCACAATGTTTTTGTTTTTGAGGTATAGCCCGCAGGCGTTGCAAATGGTCATACCGTCTGGCCGTTTTCGCCAGAGCGGCGTTTGTGTCGTGAGACAGATGCCGCACTTCTGGCCCGTCACTTTGGGCTTCCTCTTCAAATGTAGCAGCTGCGCTGGGTCAAAGGTCATTGGCTCAGAAGCGACATCGGCGGTGTTGGGGTTGGCCCAGGTCGACGACGGATTAAGCTCAAGCACCGAGAACGGTGAAGGGAACGGTGCCCTTGGCTTTTCCACCCCCTCCGATGTGCCAGTATTAGGGAGCTTCCTATACTTGGTTGGCCTTGGGGCCTCCATCGTGGGCCCTTTTGCTGCTGATTTTCGGTTGGAGTGTGTGGGGTCGAACGAAATATACACGCCGGTTGATAGCACCACGGTCTGCGTCAAGATCTTGTGCGTGTTGTTCAAAGTGAGAAAAACTCCGGCACTACTCCTCTAACTGAAAAGTTCGTTGTAGTTTTTACTTCACAAAGTGGAGATTTAAGGAAGAAAAAAGGAATAAAATAGCCATTTAATAAGAAGGAGTTATAAGCGAGGCCAAAACCGAAACTCGCAGGCACATTTGTAAATCAGATCAATCAGCGGTTTCTGTGTTGTAATTATCAGATCTCATATAAGAATATTGCGAAATAACCTAAAATGTTTATGTGAGATGGCCAATGGGACAAAATCAGTCTGAGACGCAGAGAGAAAAAGAATAGAGCACACACCACGCCGTCTCGAGTTCCCTGGAAAAGAACCCGCTAATTGGATTGTGTCCGGGTATTCACAAATTCGCAGACTCATTATAATCACCAGCAGAAGAAATTTGAAGTGACCTAGGCACACCCGTTTTTCTGTTTCTTTTTCTGTTTTTATTTTAGATTTTTATTCATTTTTTTTGGTTTTCAGCTTTTTCACTGACTGCGTTCTAATGCACTTGATGTGATTGGTTGGTGATGGGCGATCACAGCCTTATCAGATCAAAATCTTCTGGTAACCAGTTTGTATGCCCAAAAAGTGCATGGAAACGCATGTGAAATAGAAAATAAAAATCAATCCAATTTGATATTGAAATACATGTCAAAGGGGGTTTTTAAATGAAATGAACGTACGTCTTTGGCCATTCAGCTAATAACGGATGGTGCCTGGAATTCTGTACCTACTGCCGCATTTGAACAGTGCAAGTATTGAACCTTCACCATATAAAACGTTTATACTTCCTTTGCGTATTGTTGGTGTGCTGAACGCTTATAGCCTTTTCCGCATCTTGGTATTTTCAGCTCAAGAATTCAGTAGCCTGCCCCCATTTTGCCAAGATATTGTAGCCTAGGGGTTTGAGCACGGACATCGGAGTTCAACCAAAACCATAAACACATAGTCCGCACTATCAACGGGTTTCATGCCCAGCCTTTAGACATTTATCTCGCTTCATCCAACAACAGTTAGCAACAGCGTAAAAGTTGATCCACGGCAAAATTGTTGTTAATATATGCAAACATGCTATGGTATGTGTCCAGATACGTTAGTCCATTTCACTAACACCATCAGTATTAGCATCGGAAACAGCACAACATCATCGGTAACAACTGGAACATTGGCACAACCAAAACTATCTTGTATTTATGAGTATGATCTAACAGATGAACTTACTGATTCTTGAAATTTGCTCCTCAAGCGTCCAAGGCCGGGTTGATGTTTGTCGGGGTAGCATGCTGGAGATCAGCAAGTACTGTTATGACATCCACAGAGCGCTTGGTTCATTTGAATCATATGTGCATCTACTCTACAAAAGAAATCTCTATACTTCTATTTCTTGTATGATTCCGTTTCATTCGCTACATCCGACGTTACGTATGCTTCTGTCGCACCCATTATGTTACAACTAGAACCAGGCGTACTTGCCGTCCATGACCCACTCGATGGGAGAGCCAGTTGCCGGGTCCTTGTCCAGTCCCTGCCAGAAGCGCCACATGGGCAGCGACGAGTCGGTCCGGGTTTGGACCTTGCATGGTGACCTTAGACTCTTTGCAATAGAATCCAGCGTCACGTACTTGCCGTCCGCCAGGCGCGGCAGGTCCTGCTTCCAGAGGATGATCTTGGGCAACGACCATGACTGGCACTCGCTCTCGGCGGCTTGTAATAGCCGGCCAAGCGTGGACAAGAACTCGTCTTCGCCTGCTGTTTGGTCATGGTGGACTCGAAGAATGTTGAGCTTATGGCTGCTAAAGTCTTGCGTCCAAAGGATCCACACGCCATTGAGCTTGGCGCCAAAGCGGTGCAGACCACCAGCGGTGCTGTTCTGTTTCGTCTCTTCGGGCTTGACGATGGGCGCTAGATAATGAGCTCTGGCGTGAGTTAGCTCATGGACATGCTCGGTTGGTGAAATGGCGACCCGCGTGACGCCATCCTGCTCCGTGTCGGCATCCATCTTGGCCTTGAGTTGGGCTTCGTCATCCGCGCATAGGGCAGGGATCATGTCTTCGGTAATCCAAGTAACGTCCTGGTTGTCGTATTCCTCGGCGCCCACCTGTATTTCGAGCTCGTCGGCGTTCGTCGCCTTGTAGCCAAACTGTGCGTAGTACATTCCAACGTCGGACCAGAGGGCCGAAAACGAGTGCTCAAGCGCCTCCTCACTGAGGCCCTTGTATTGCTGCCAGCTGTTGCGGTTGTCAAACTCCTTCACAACCTGTTCCAGGAGCCGTTTGGCGTAGCCTTTTCCACGATGTTCCTTTGGCGTAAATACGGCGCCGATGCTATGACTCACAGATGCCTGGACGGGCTTGCCCTTGATTTTGTACAAAGACGGGCGCGTGAGAGTTTCGAGGCAGCTCACCACGAACCACTTGCCGGTGTTGCTGTCGTGTTGTTCAAAGGACCAGAATCGCAAGTTGCCGTCGGAGCACGATGTCTGCGATCTGAGGAAGGCTTCTCTTTCAATGTACTCTTTAAGAGTTAGGCCCTTACCCCATTGGAGATAGTTGAGCGAGTGGTTGTGCGAAATTTCATCTTGCTCGCTGACTGGTCTAAGTCTGAATTTTGCGGGTGAGAAGGTCATTTCGGAAGATCTATATGCCAAACTTTGAAGAAGAAGGTGTTGTTAATTGAAGAAGAGAAGGGTCGTCCATGAGTTTTATATGAGTTACACAAAGGCCGGGTATATTTGTATTTGTATCTCCTAATCCGTGAATAGCAAGTCCAGCGAATTGCTCGCGACGCGTGCTGTTGACGTTAGTGGACAACAATCGCGCGCCATGAGACAACGGCCGTGCGCTTTTTCCGTATCATCTCCTCCACGGGCTCCGAGTGAAGCTGCTGAGAATCCCGCTGAATTCCATGGAACATTTGGAACTCTTCGAACTTTGCGCTTATCTGTTTTTAGTCCCCGAGGTTCCAGCGTCGCTCTCACTAGACGTTAGCGGAAGGCCATCCCCTTTTTGCTACGGATACCTGAGCCTCACAGTCCTCTGCAGTTTATCTTGCTGGCACCAGCCATACTATCATGATGTGAGCATACTAGTTACGCCCTGCGTAGCAGGTCTAGCAGAGAGCCTCACCCTGTGCGGCGCAGAGCTTCTAGATAGGAGGTCCCCCCACAGCAAATGAAACCACTGCTGTTTACCATCACCCGCTGTCGACATGCCGTTGTGCACAGGCGCTTTCTGGGTAAAATTAGGGACTACATGGCTCTGATGCTCATCTCGAAAATACACAACCCCTCTCACTCCTTCTCCAAGACCGTGTCACTCCTCTTTTCAAGACCGTGTCAGATGCCTCAGGTCACGTCTCACTCAGTTCTCCTCCTGCCCACCAATAGCCGGCGCTATCCGCAGCCACCCATTTATCAAAATATCAAAATTTCATATGATTAACTATTCTATGTCAACTGGCAGCTTCAATTTCAAATTACCTACGTGTGAGCTTAACTACATGAGGGCTCCGGTAGCAAGAGCAGGTCCAGTAACTGTGTTTGCTCCAGACTCAACGCGTTGCAAATAGCCCCCGTTAATGTCCACGGGGTGAGCTTGGATTTCAATAGCTCCATTTGAAACCACGGCAGCAGAGGCAGAGGCCACGGAATCCTGGCCTACAGGTGCAGCGGCAGAAGCTCTACCAGCTCCTAAGCCTCCAAGGAGACCACCAGCGCCGCCGGCATTGACACCATTACCTCCCAAACCACCGAGGAGACCACCCAAGCCAGAGCCAGTGGAGCCGGTGCCTTCAGCCTGAGGAGCAGCAGTGGCAGGCTTAACTACCAGAGTGCTTGCCAGAGGAAATGCAGCAGAGGCAGAGGCCACCGCGTTTGGAATAGAAGCCTGGGCAGGTGCAACAGAGACAGACTCAGCACTGGCAGAAGCAGGCGAAGGAGAAGCAACCGCCTTGGCAGCGCCATCGGCGGAAATAGCGTTAGGAGCCTGGTGCGGGGCGACCGGGTTGGCAATGTTGGCGGCCGCAGGCGCAATGTAGACCGACTGAATGTCCGAGACCGCCGAGTTGGCAACGCTGACGGCAGAGCTGACGATAGACTCGCCGACACTGCTGGCTGACTGGATGACGGACTCGGCGACGGCACCAGCGTCGTTGACGGCGCCACTAGCGGCTTCATTAGCAGCAGAGGCCAAACTTTCAAGAGGCGCAAACTGCGAAGTACCAGCAACCGCAGCTGGAGTCACGGCAGCCGCAGCGTTACCGGCGGTGGCCTCGACCGTGTCGTATCCCGCAAAGTAATAAGTGGTCACCGTGACATAGACAACGTGTCGTGAGTGGCCCGCCGCAGGCACAGGCACGGGCGGAGCGAGCTGCGTCGCGACGTGCGAGGCGACCGATCCAAAGTTGGTGCCGAAACCGCCCGCGCGCACCGAGCTGTAGGCGCCAGCGCCAAAGGACGTGGCCTGGCCCGCAGCCGGGGGTGCTCGGATGGCACTGGCCAGCACGGCCGAGGTTGGGCCTGCGGCAGCGGCGTTGTCGTCGCCGCCGGGGCCCGTGACGGTGTTGAGGCCCGTCTCGACACGCGGCAGGTACCCGCCGTTGACGTCGACGGGGTGGACGGGGATTTGGTTTTGCGCGGCGTTGGCTCCCAGGGCCAGGGCTGCGGCTATAAGAAGGTTTGTATGAATCATGATTTAAAGAAAACGAGTGACTGTTTAAAAGATTGTGATAGTTGGTTGGCGTTGACCTGGTGCGTGCCTATGGTCTTATATGGACTTGGAGTTGGAGGGGCGTTCCAACACATTTCATTTCTTTGATACCTTGTGTGCAACAACAATTAACATGAAGATGAATGTTTCAAAAGGTTGTCCGTGCTTACATTTGAATGTAGCGGATTCTAGAGCTCGGCTATTAATGCTGAAGGAGGAGAACTCTCGAGTTCAGCTAATGCTGAGTAGGTTTAATGCCAGTCGCGTCAATGCTGGCAAAGGCGACACTGGCATGTGCACTCTAGACCGCACTTGTGACGCAATTGAAATTAAATACAGTACTTTGAATTAAACATGGAGCGCAACCAGGAATTATACAAGCGCAAAAAAATATACAAATACATAGAAACAAAACAGCATCTTTTCGCTTTCCAAAAATAGCTATAATGCAATTGTGAGGGTTTACGAAATTTGAGATTTCAGATTCTTGAGCTGAGCAAGGACGGCCGACTTGGCGGTGCCGCCGACTGCCGTGCGACGCTCAACACTGGCCTCGAAGTCGAAAACTTTGCTCACGTCTTCCTCGAAACGAGCGTCAATCGACTTGTACTGCTCGATGGACAGCTTGTCGATACCGCTAAGGTTCTGGCTCTCTGCCATGTGCACAGCTTCACCAGAGATGTGATGAGTCTCGCGGAAAGGCACACCCTTGCGGACCAGGTAATCGGCCAAATCAGTGGCAAGCATATCCATGGTGAGGGCAGCCTGCATCTTCTCGGGCACAATTCGAAGTGTCGAAAGAACACCAGTGGCAATCTGGATGGAGTGAGACGCCGTGACCATGTTGTCGAAGAGAGGCTCCTTATCCTCCTGCAGATCCTTGTTGTAAGTTGAAGGAGTGGCCTTCATGGACATCATGAAACCAGCCAGATGGCCAAAGGCACGGCCACTCTTACCACGAAGCAATTCTAGGGAATCAGGGTTCTTTTTCTGGGGCATGAGACTGCTACCAGTAGAGTAGGCATCAGCAAGCTTGATGAAGCCGAACTCGGCAGTGGAGTAGATGATCAGATCCTCACTCATCTTGGCAAGATGACTGAGCAACAGCGAGCCCCAAAACATGGTCTCAACCACGAAATCACGGTCGGAGACAGCAGCGAGCGAGTTGCCAATGAGTCCGTTGAACCCCAGGTTTTCGCCAAGATAGTCGCGATCAATTCCAAATGGGTGACCAGCGAGCGCTCCACAGCCGAGAGGCGAAACATTTACCCGCTCAATTACTTGATCCAGACGATGCAGGTCATTGGTGAGGAAGGTAGCATGAGAAGAAAGCCAATGCGCCCATCTGATTGGCTGAGCGCGCTGCAAGTGCGTGTATCCAGGCATCAGGACGTCCAGTTCCTTCTCAGCACGCTTGATCATGACATCAACAAGACTCACCAGTTGCTCGCGAATGATGCGGAGCTCGTCACGCACGTAAAGGCGCATGTCAGTAGCAACCTGGTCGTTTCTAGATCTACCGGTATGGACCTTGCCAGCAATGTCTTTACCAATGATCTCTCCCAATCGGCGCTCGTTGGCGGTATGGATGTCCTCATCACCAGCCTTCTCCACAAAAGAGTTGGATTCCCACTCCTTTGCAATCTCCTTGAGTCCACGATGGATCTCAGAGAGCTCAGCATTGGTGATCAGGCCCAATTTCTCAAGAGCAGCAGTGTAGACGCGGGTGCCCTCTAGGTCAGCAGCATACATCTTCTTGTCATAGGGAAGCGATGCATTGTATAGCTCCATGAGAGGATCGGTAGCGCCAGTGAAACGGCCACCCCAAAGCTTGTTTTCGACGGGAGCGTTAGAAGTCATTGTCAATTAATTCAGATGAGAAGACGCGAAATTTTTCAGTAAAGAACGGAAGTGAAGAAATGAAAAAAAAAAAAACCTTCCAGAGATGGCAGAATTTATATGGAAAAAGCTTTGTCCCAGATGAGTCAATCGATAGGAGAGGTCGTATCTACCCCTACCCTAGACCCTGGGGGATGTGTAATTAAGCGGGTAAACGAGGCCGTGGAGGCGCCAAAGGGCTTCGGGCGTGGAACGCGGGAAAAAAGACTGCAAAATGACTGAGTTCTCAGCTGAAGCGTTTTTCAGAAGAAAGCGACTTCCAGAAGGCTGCGATGTCCGCTGTGCACGCAATAATTAATCGCACCCCACGCTGTGCGCGCACCGAAACGAGCAAAAAAAAAAAAATTGCGTAAACAAGTAATTACATAAGGCATGTCTAATGTATCAACAATGGCTAGCTATTTTTATGTTTCTATTTCCGGTCGCCTTGGGCCAACTTGTCCCTTTTGTATCGACCAAGCTGAGATATCACCAAGATGGCGCCCCAGTTGAAATGGCCGTTAATGGGCATCATTGTAGGTGAACAGCGCTTCGACTGTCTCATGTGCTAACTTTTTAGATCCCGAGTTTGCTCATCGGAGGCTGTGGCTATGGCATCTACTTCCTGGTTTTGGTTCCACATCATGAATCCCCATGGCAGTTGATCTTCTTCCAGACTGCCCTCACCATGACGTGGATATCATACTATCTAGCAATAAAAATGCCTGCAGGTAGTCCTCCCAAGTCCTTCGAACCCCCTGCGGGCCTCGTCAAGAGGTGGTGCTACAAATGCAATGGATACAAGCCAGAGCGCACCCACCACTGCAAGACTTGCAAGACTTGTGTGCTGAAAATGGACCATCACTGCCCTTGGACTTATAATTGCGTGGGATACGCAAACATGCCCCACTTTCTTAGGTTCTTGCTTTGGGTCAACGTAACGGCAAGCTATGGGTTTTACAGGCTCGTGCTTCAGTGTATCACGCTTTATCGATCCAGAGGCCTCCCAGCTTATCTGATTCCGCTTCAAGAGATTTTGGGCACAGTGATCCTAACACCACTTACCTTTTTTGTGGTACTGTCGGTGGGGCTTCTCACCATTCGAGTTGTCATGAACATGCTTAGCGGCATTACTCAGATCGAGTCCTGGGAGGAAGAGCGCATCAACTCGGCTAAACGCCGCAACCTTGTGCCTAGGAACACCAACTTTCCATACGATATTGGCCTCTGGTCTAATATCCTCAACACATGGGGGCCCATGTGGTCATGGCTTCTTCCGTTCGGTGGGCCCTCCGGCGATGGCATGTTTTTCCAAAAGAATGAGTCTGGATTTGACGACGAAGGTAATCCCATCAATTGGCCACCAGACCAGAGAGAGATTTTAAAGCCAGACGACGATGAAGAAGAAAATACAAGAACGTTCAATGGCCCTGTAACGTTTGCGCAGACCTCGCTGGCCAATGGCAACAGCCAATACCGCCGCCTACAGCGCGACTATGGGGGCCTGCACAACCGATCGCGCAGCAACAGTGTCGCCAGCAACTCCAGCGAGGAATCGACTGGCTACCCCGAGTGGCGGGACCAAGTCACCAGTGATGCCGATTTCTATCGACGCGAGCTTTTTGAAACCTTTGAAGGAGAAAAACTAACGGATTTCGGTGTAGACTTGGAATCGGAAAACCCCCAATTCGGCCGGAGCTCTCGAACACCGCGCCAGCGCAATGCGAACCCGGCGGCCTCTTCGTCGCCGCCCTACCAGCCCCAGGATGCCCCTGAGGACGACCTCCCCTTGGCCGCTTTGATGGCCAAGCGCAGACAAGAAAAAACTAAATTGCATGAGATGTAGACTTCAGAGAAATAAATTAAGACATCCAAGATACCAAAAAAATAACTAATAACTAATAAAAAATATATATATAAATCAAAGACAAAGAAAAATAAACTAGATTAACAACATTCCTAACCACTCATTTCAACATCTTCGTCCTTGCCCTTTTTCATGTTGGAGTCCTCTAATTTGGGTTGCTCGTCCAAAGGCTCAGAAATAGTGGGTGCCTTTTCGCCACCTGCTATAGTAGGTTCAACAGATTTCGACTCTTTTTCAAGAGGCACAGGATTTGTACTAGGTGTAATCGTTCCAGCAGGAGGCTGAACAGGGGCATCAGCTATAACAGATTCAGCAGAAGGAGCTTCGGTTAGAGCCTCTGTGTTGTCGGCGACTGCATTTGTCTTAGGCTCAATATGGGCCTCCGGCAGGCTCTCCTGCTGGGCCTCAGGTTTGGTCTCAGGTTGAGCCTCAGTCTCCGGCTTGTCCACAACGTCCTCTTCCAGTGTTGTATCAGACTTTTCCACAACTGGAGGTTGCCAGGAGGTCATTGCATCAGGACCATCTTTTTTCCATGCGTCAAACTTTCCTTGACCTTCGACCAGCGCCGCATCATCAAGATCAGCCTTCCAGCCCTGAGGGCCATCCAAAAACTGATTCCATCGCGATTGCTGCTGTTCCTTTGCAACTTTCGTCGCGGAATCTGCAACAGCGCCTACGCGACGAGAAAAGAAGTCTTCCGAATTGGGTTCAAAGAACAGCTTGTACGTAGAAGAGCAGACTCGGGCAGTCAACTTTTGGTCAACAGCGCCAATCAAGTCTTCTTCAACATCTTCTGCCAAATTTCGGTGCATAAAAGGCATGGAAACATTTTCAGCGGGGACACCTTCCGTCGGCGTAGACATCAAGTAAGACGTCAAATAGTAATTCCAGGCCTCTTTATCAGTTCGTGTCTGCTTAAGCGTGAGATCATCTTGGCCCAAGAACTGCACAAGTACTCTCTTCGTCTTGTTATTCCACTCAATACGGAACATGTTCTCATCTGGGCCCAGCACAGATTTAACTTTCATACGATGGAGAATCTGGTTCTTGACACTCGAAGTGGGGCATTCGCGGTCCTGTTCAAAAAGGACCAAAGCGTCAGAAGACTTGGCGTCGGATACAATAGTATGGAGGTGCTTGACGATGGACTGTACGACTTTGTCGACAGTATACAATTTGTAAGCCCGATTTCGGTATGCTTGACGAACAGCTTCTTCGTACCATTGATGTTCGAGGCCACCTTCAATCAACTTTTCGATAAGGGCCAAAAGCTGGCCGTAACAATCCTCGCTTTTAAACTGCAAACCCATATCATCCATACGACGATCGTACAAGTCCAAATCGATTGCAAATTGAACCGTACGACTAGCTCCAATCTCTTTCGACACAACTTCCTCAAAACCCTTGACCTCTTCCAACCGCTCATACAAAATGGTCAGAAGTCTCATAAAGACGTAGATTGTGGTATTGGCGAAAAGGTTGTAAGTGTCACGGGGACGCTCCTCAAAAGTACCGGTCTCGCTACTAGATATGTGCTTCAGCCAAAGTTCGCCCGCTTTTTCAATATCGTCAAAAGATTCATCGGCTTCGCTTGCATCATCCTGTGGAGTACCTAGCTTGGCATACTTTGATTTTTTAAGAATATCCTTGAGCATATCCTGGTCATCCCTAGGTCGCTTCTGATTATCTGAAGAGGAAGACGATGTTGCGTTTTCATTAGCTTCTACCTTGGTGTCTGGAATGCTGCTGTCAGTGGCATCTTCTTCGGGAAGAGAAAAGAAAAGCTTGAGGAACGTCTTAAAAAAAGACTCAATTCTCTCCCGATCGTTATTAGAGTAAGAGGTAGAGTGCTCCAAAAAGCAGAGAACTAGTCTAAGGATATCCTTGATAACCGCTTCGTTCTTAACAGTGTACGAGAGCTGTTCTTTTGGCTGTGGAGTGAGAGGATTCAGGCGCTTATTGTTCTGCTCAGTCTTGACAGTCATGATCTCAGACACTAATTGACGAGAAGTGAGGTATTTCTTATCGGTCTGCTTGAATGTCAAGCCACGATGATCAAGACTCTTGTAAAACACTTTTTGCTCAGTATCACGCCAAACCTTGTTCCATTCACGGTGTGCTCGCTTCCATTCTTCGTCCTTCTGTTTCAAACGTCTCAAAATAATAGGCACTGAGACTGCAGGATTCTCACGAAGAGCATCCACGACTTCGTGATATCTGCCTTCGCCGTAGATCTTCTTCAAAACCTTCTCGTGAATAGTAGATGTATAGCCAAGATTAGGAGGCAACTTGAAAAGCGCCTTCTCTTCAGCAGTCATGTTCGCTATCCTACTAGCAATAGTCTCCAATGTTTGAATCGATCGAAGATTTGCTTCGATATAGTAGTCATACTCAAGGCGTTCTTCTTCCACGCGATGCATAACTTCCTCATACTGATTTTTGCGGTGTGCAACAAACCCGGCTTCCTCAGATGCCCAAGTAGGGTGACCGACCCATTCATCATTTAACACCTCCCAGCACATTTCGTCACGTCCTGAACAAGGCATGTATGTCTCTGACTTGGGTAGAAGTCTATAAGATCTTCCATACGACTTGCAAAGGTTAAGTTCTAAAAGATGCTTCTTGTAGGGAATATTTTCGATAGAAAGTGGCTTGCCGTCGTATTTGACAAAAGCTTTGAACCAATTCATAAGCTCCTTGTTACCACTCAAAAAGCCTTCTACACGGTCAACCAGGATGTTGTTATCGATGATCCTCTGCGAAAATAGGTTAAGGACTTTCAGGAACTCATTATACGTCTGCTTGTTCGCAATATGCTTCTTGGCTTTGTCAAAAAACGTGATTTCTTCAACTAGAGCTCCAGGCTTTTCAGGTAACAGTGGCTCTGGAGTTGAAGGAACAAGAGTCGGGCTGACAAGCCCATCTTTTCGCTTTTTAGGAGCTCCTCGCAGATTGGATTGATGTACTTCGTAAGGCTGAGGTTGGCCAAAAACTGTCGCATCTTGAGTTTTCTTACGCCCACCCTGGGGCTGAACAGGTGGTTGGGCAGGAGCTACCGTTTGGGCTACAGGCGCAACCGCAGGAGGGTCAAATTTGCCAAAGGGTGGCAGGCGAACTCCTTCATTGTGCATTTCTGGTCGCTGTTGGGTAATGTCCGGTAGAAACTGCTTGAAGTCATCCAAAAGATCAGGGGCGTCTTGAAAGAGGCCAGTGACTTGAGCATACACATCAGATATTCTAAGTTGCTCGCGTTGGTAAGTTTGGAGAATCTCCAAAAAGTTCTTGTAAATGTCTGGCTGAGATGCAAAGCGCGTCTTGATTTTGTTGACATAGCTTATGGCATGATTGAATTCAACTGGATCGCCTGGCCTCCTGGATTCAGATGCAATTGGGCGATTGTTGGCAGCAGCGTGGAGTTGGGACATTGAGCCCATTCCGTTGGCACTGTTCAACGTGCCTTCACCCGCATGAATAGGAGGTTGTTCCATGTAACCGGAATATTGTTCCGGAAGCTGTTGGTGCTGGTGTTGCCATCTCGCATCTTGGTTATAGGGAATAGTAGGTTCGCCATCGGGTCGCGAAGTTGTACCTCTTGGAGTCGTAACGCGAATCGGATTTGGATCCGAGGGATCAGAAGAGCATTCAATCCTATATCCCTGAGGAAGGAATGTATTGAATCCCTGAATTAAACTGTTATGGCCATTGAACAGGCTTGACACTCGCGCAATTACGTCTGGCGTGTCAATGCTGAAGATGTTAGTAGGGTAAGGGTACTGATGCGGTGTAACTCACTTATGGCTCTTGAAATCCTTCATGATATCCAGAAAGTGATTGTAGACATCCGGCTGGTTCTGAAATTTGACCTTGACCTGGTCAAGATATGACAAGGCGTCATTAACATTTAGTGGTCGGTAGGCGGCGATTTGCTGCTGCGCGTTTTGCTGGGGGGACATTTGGTGATGGAGGATTTGGCCGGGTTGAGTTGGCGGCATGTTCAAGCCTTGCTGAGGTGCCTGAGCCTACAAAGTTAGTAGCGAATAAATAAAGTGTTCAAACCGTACCAAATGAGAATTGGCCCCAGGCGAAGGGGGCTGCTGGCCCTGTCCAGTTTGAAGCCCGTGCATGGGATAATGCTGCGAATTATTGACGTTCCCAAGGCTGGGCAAAGAAATGTTGTTGTAGTAGGGCTCTCCAGAGTCTAAATCGACCGCGTCAGTGATATGTTGAAGGTAGACACATGAAGTCAACCTGACTTTGAGTGAAGCGCTCATATACTTACTTGGGTTGCCGTTCAACGAAGATGGAGGAGGGAGAATGGTGTGGCCTTGTTGCTGCCTACAAACGCGTTAGTGGTGAAACCGAGGAGCATGGCTGAAGCTTACATGAAAGGCGGAGGTCTAGCATCAGGCGAGTCCTGAGGACCGTTGTTTGCCCAAATATCTTGTGCAGCCATTTCGACTAGGTACTATAATCCGGGATACGACGTGGATTCAGGCGATGGCGAGTAAGTGATCAAAGTGGGTGAATGGAAAGAGATGGAGGCTCGAACAACGGAAGCGTTAAGATGTGGGAAATTCGAGGGAGACAAAGAAACAAACGAAGGGTCAATCACCAGATATAGAGGCAACCCCCAGATGAAAACAAGAGCCCTAAGTATACCGAGACAAACTGAGCCAAAGTGAATAGAATCCGAAAAGTAGGAAGGAAAAAGGATATGAGGGCAGAACACGGAAAGAAGAAAATCCAACGTCTCCAAGCTTTGATTATTTAATAAATGAGTAAGCGACCCGTGGTCGACTTCAAGTTTTACCCTGATTTCATAGACGACAAGGTGAACGCGTTGTACGGCGCCTACGATCGCCGACGACCAAGAAGGCGCCACCATTTTTGTGACAACCGGGTCAAGGCAGTGAACGGCATATTATGTGTACCTCGGAGACTTGCGATAGTCGGTAAGACTTGCGAGACAAACCAATATGTCATGAGAATTTTATCTCACTTATGATTGGTATTTACATGTAGCATATTTGGTTGTATTCATTACAAGGACTAATCGATGGTTTTTTAGGTCTATCAATTGATATTAAGGAGTTAACTAGGTACAGGACAAGAAATGCAAATAAACAATGGGTATCAAAATAAAATATCATAACAAATTGAACAACTCTCAGTTGCGAACCTCGACAAGAGACTGCAGGCAGTGCTCTAGTTTGCCAAGGATGTCTTCTTTCAGCACGTCCGTGATCTGCGAGCAAAATGGCTGACAGCAGACACTGCCGTCACGCATAGACCAACAGTGCAGGTTGCGTTCACTGTCAATGAATCCAATTGTTTGGCCATCGGCTGTTAGAATGAGCTTGGTGTGGTCGGGGAAATTAAATTGAAAGTTGCCGTTGCTCAGCTGAAACATGACAACTTGCCCAAGACGCATGTATTGCACCAGAAAGACAATAGTATTTTTGAGATTTGCCGGATCACGCTTGCCGGGATTTACACATGGGATAGTTGAGCGGTCTGAGCCTTCACGGAGATTCTTCTGCATGTACGAATACATTGTCTTTACGAGCCGGAAACGCTTGGTTTGAGACGGTAAGCTCTTGCTGATATCAGTGATGCGGTGAACAACCCATTGCTTGTTGCTTGTACTCCAGCGAATGTTGTCAAAAGAATCAATGCGGGGATCAAGCTGGGTAGTAGAACTATCTGTGAATAAAACTCCAACCATACCGTCTGAAAACTGGTACGCAATGCCATATTTGTTGGAATAATCAACCCACTTAGTAACAAACTGAACAGTAGGAAAGTAATTGGCATCCACATGAGGGTCGTTCGGGCCCCCATCTGTAGATTGGAAGCTAGCCTCCAGCAAGTTCATTGTCTCGACAATGACATTACTAGCAGTCTCGAAGCATGAAGCTTTACTCGGGCTGGTAGTGCTCTTGACAAAAAAGTTTTCTTCAACCTTTCTAGTCTTTTCGATCTTTTCAGCCATATTACTGGGCTGATTTATAGTGGATAAGGAAGCCAACTTGAGGCGACGTGCATTGTTCTGAATGGCAGTTTTTGCAAAGTTCTCAGCGCTGTCTGCGGGTAGCGGGTTGGCGCGTCTGGCTCTACCAAGAGAAGCCCTATCAGCTGCTTTGGCCGCTGAGGAGGCCGCAGCCGCCGCTTGACTTGTGACAAAATTAAGCTTGTGACGATATGGGTTGATTTCTTCTTTTTGAACCATGACCATCTTGTACTTTTCCTTTGTAGACGCGGGTGAGAGCGAAACAGGGAGAATCGCTTTAGGAGGAATCTCCTCATTGGCAACTTCTTTAGTTAGATCCGACTTGAACTCACGTACACCTGCAGGTCGTAGCATAATACGACTTGCAACTTTGCAGTTAACGAAGTTAACATTAGATTCTTCAGCTGTCAATGATGGGAAACTGGGTTCTCTGTTCAAGCAGGAAGCACTAAGGAATGCAGGAAACTGTGATTGAAAGAACTGATGCGTTAATGCATGGTCAAGTTTTGGGCGCTGTGCAGGATCATGACGCAAAAAAGTAGCTATGATATCTTTGGACTCAGCAGAGACTCCTTGAGAAGGAAAGCTGTAGTCGTTATGTTTGATCCTTTGGTATATGGTGTCGACATCTTTTGATTGAAAAGGGGGCTTTCCAACGATCATAGCATAAAGAATAATTCCGATGGACCAAACATCTACCTCATAGCTATGCCCATGCTCCTTTCCAAATAACACTTCTGGAGCAATATAGTTTGGCGTTCCACAAATAGTCTTTTTTCTCTCAGAATCATTCGTCAATAAGGCAGCCAGGCCAAAATCGCCGATTTTAACAGTCATATTCTCATCTAAAAAGATGTTTCCAAGCTTTAGATCTCGGTGAATAACTCCAAACTCGTGCATATACATGACACCTCCAATGATCTGTGTGAGAAAATACTTGGCTTCCGGCTCAGTAAATGATTTCCGCTTTCTTAACATGTTCATCAGACTATTGTTTGAGCACATCTCCAGCAAAATATAAACATTGGCATCGTCCTCGAAACAGTCGATAAATTTTACAATATTTGGATGCTTGAGTACTTTGTGAATCTTGATCTCGCCTAAAAGCTTTGTCTTTGTCTTTTGAGTTCTGATGGAAGCCTTTGCAACAGTCTTTGCCGCAAAAAGCTTTCCGCTGGCATCCTTGACTTGAAAGCATCGAGCAAATCCTCCCTATAAATTGTTAGAGAACAATGCAGTTGAACTGTTTTAACATACTTCTCCAAGAAACAATCCCCGTTTAAAGTCGCGGCCTCGTCCCTTAATGGTTGACGGAGGGGTCTTGCAAAGCGAAGACAGTTTCTGTTTAGCTTTCTTCTCGGCGGGGGCAGCAGCCGGAGGTGCAGTCACTTTTTTTTCCATATCTTTGCGAAACCCGTTGGCGGATGATGATCCCTTGTTGAGATCCAATTGCTCCAAGTGCTTTAGTGGCAGGCGAGTATCTATTCTGGCTTGCATTGAGATACCAGATCGAAAATGGAGCGAGAGAAATTAGGTGGAAAAGAAGAAAAGAGCAGGGTGTGAGTGGAAACAGGAGAAGCGTCGGCGACATGACATTCATTTTACGTTCTGTGGGAACCAAAACAATAACAAACAAGGCATTGTCCCAGTGTTTGTGATTACCCCAATTAGGACGAAAGTGGTTACCCTAGCAATGTTGCGCACGTGACTTCACAGCGGCTCCTGTGAAATAGAAAAATTTTACAAAATTAATTCTATGTCTTTAAAGAAACCATCAAATTTCTTTCTTTATCGCCTTCTTTGCTCACTGTTTTGACTTCTGTTTGCCACAATAATCGGTAATTGGTTAGTACTGGATTCTAGCATATCTGTAAGTTTTTTCCTTGGCTTCTGTTGGCATTATGACGCGAGATATTTTGCATTTCAAACAAAACTTTCTCCTGAGATGGTGGCATTTTTACTAACAAATTTCCCAGCTAAATAACACGCCTTGTGCACAACAAAGAACAACAACCCCGTCGCGAGAATATTATAAAGGGCCAAAACTTTACAACCGAGGGATCTTATTCCAACAAGTTTTTATCAAGATGTCGATTGCTGTGCTGAGTGGTATGTTAATTCTCGTATGCTATTAAACCTATACTAAAACATTAGCAGATGAGTCGTCGGAGGATGAAGTTGTTGTAAGTAACTGTAATGCACGTCTTGCATCTCCGCTAACGCGTGCAGAACTTCAGAGGAAGAAAGAAGCTTGTGGCATCTGTAAACGACGACAGCGACAATGACGGCAACGTTGCAACTACGCCCGCGAAGAAACGTAAAACATCTTCAGCAGATTCTGCGACACCCGTAAAAAAAGTCAAGAAGGAACCTGCGAGTACTCCCAAGGCGAAGGTCGCGCCCAAGCCTAAGACAACCCCTAAAGTCAAGAAGCAACCCGCGACCAAGATCAAGAAAGAAACGCCCAAAAAAGTAGCAGTAAAGAAAGAGACAACAAAGGTGACAAAAGTGACGAAAAAAGTTAAGAAAGAGGAAGAGGAGGAAGAAGAAGACACATACCGTTGGTGGGAAGCCCAAAATGAACAGGATGGAACTGTGAGATGGACAACTCTTGAACATTCTGGTGTCTTGTTTCCACCTGAGTACGAACCTCTGCCCAAGAGCGTAAATCTGATTTACGACGGGGAACGCGTTGTTTTACCAGTGGCAGCGGAAGAAGTATGCGGTTTCTTTGGTGCCATGATCAACACAGAACATGCCGAAAACCCAGTTTTTCAAAAGAACTTTTTCGAAGACTTCCTGGCCGTACTAAAGGACACTGGAGTGCCTGCTCGAAATAAGAAGACAAATGAAATTATCAACATCAAAGAGTTTGCAAAGTGCGATTTTAAGGATATTTTCACTCACTACGAAAAGCAGCGCGAAGCAAAACGTGCACGCCCCGCCGCCCAAAAGAAGGCCGACAAAGCCAAGGCAGATGCCGCTGAAGCCAAGTACAAAACATGCTTGTTGGATGGCCGCAAGGAAATGGTTGGTAACTTTCGAATCGAACCTCCAGGACTGTTTCGGGGTCGTGGATTACACCCCAAGACTGGCAAGTTGAAAACTCGTGTGACTCCAGAGATGGTGACAATCAATATTGGGAAAGATTCCCCCATTCCTGAACCACCAAAGGGACATAAGTGGGGTGAGGTCAGACATGATAATACTGTTGTGTGGCTCGCTATGTGGAAGGAGAACATCAACCAAAATACCAAGTATGTCATGTTGGCGCAAAACTCCTCCATCCGTGGCCAGAGCGATTTCAAAAAATTTGAGAGAGCACGTGAGCTGAAGAATCACATTGTGAGAATTCGCCAGGACTATCAAAAGGAGCTAAAGGATACATTAATGCTCAACCGCCAGCGTGCCACTGCCACTTATTTGATTGATAAGTTGGCTTTAAGAGCTGGTGGAGAAAAAGGTGAGGACGAGGCTGATACAGTGGGCTGCTGCTCGCTAAGATATGAACACATCACGCTAGAACCCCCAAACCTGGTTATTTTTGACTTCCTTGGTAAGGATTCTATTCGATACCACAACGAACAAGAAGTTGATCCACAGGTGTTTAAGAATCTGCGAATTTTTAAGAAAGCGCCAAAGGGCCCTGGCGATCAAATTTTTGATCGATTGGATCCATCGATTCTGAACAAGCATTTGCAGAATTACATGCCAGGCCTCACCGCAAAGTGTTTCCGTACTTACAATGCCACGCACACAATGCAGCAACAGATTGATTTGATTGAGAATGAAGGAAGCGTGGCTGAAAAGATTGTAAGGTACAATGCAGCCAACCGTGCCGTCGCAATTCTCTGTAACCATCAAAGGAACGTTGGCAAGAATCACGACCAGTCTGTGGGCAGAATTGAAGATAAGATTACGGAGCTAAAGTGGAAGAGATTTAGGTTGAAGAAGATGATGCTTGTGATTGATCCTAAGCTAAAAAAAAAGGAGGCTGACTACTTCTCCGACATGACTGAGTTAAGTAAGGAGGAGCTGGTATCTATTATTGCAAAGGTCACTGAAAGAGAGAAGGAGAAGGCCACCAAAAAATTCGAGCGAGACTTGCAGAAGCAGAAGGATGAAAAGATCCCTGTTGCAGACCGCGTCACTAAGAAGGAGCTAAATGAAAAACTAAAAGCGCTGACCGAACAAGGAAAAGAATTCAAGAAGGAAATTAGTGGCAAGCCTGAAGTCAAAGCTAGCATGACGGTTGAAAAGCTCAAGGCTCAGGCGGAGAAATTGGACCTGCAGATTCGAAATACGTCGCTGCAGATGGAGGACAAGCAAGCCAACTCTACAGTTGCTCTTGGTACCAGTAAGCTGAACTACATTGATCCGAGACTGACGGTCATGTTTAGCAAGAAGTATGAAGTGCCCATCGACAAGCTATTTGGCAAGTCCATGCGCGAAAAATTCAAGTGGGCTATTGAAAGCGCAGACGAGAACTGGCGATTCTAAAGAAATAGGAAATGTCAAAGTTAAGTAAAAAATAAATAAAACAGAGCTCATGCTAAGTTGAGAAATGGAGGTGCGTAGTTAATATCATATTCAACGGGCACGTCAAACATTTCAATGAATTCGAGGTCTGCATCGCCTTTTCCTGCTGCAAATTTGATGTACTCATCGAAGATCGTAGCAAGCGACCAGCCCTGAACCAGCATTCGCATGACTCCGACCAAGACACCAACCCGGTGCTTGCCTTTGTTGGAGTGAACCAGTACAGGCAGGTTTCTGCGATCCAATATGATTTCCAGCGTGTCCTTGATGATCGTTTTATCGTTTTCAATAAAAGGTTCTTTGGCCGACTTTTCATAGAAGTGGATCCAGTTGATGCCCTGTTCCCTCGCCCACGCCTTGTACCCTTCGTTGTCGCTTTCCTTGCGATCCCCAATGTACACGATTGTTTTGAGATTCAGGTTCTCGAGAAACGGGTAGTTAATCTCGAGCGGGTGCCCCGATCTGTAGACATCATCAGCGACAAGGGCAAAGTTGAGTGGTGGCACAAGAAGCTGCTGGGGCTGCATTTGACGGCGCAGGATGTGGTGTTGAGCAGATGACGTATCGGCGGCGTCCGTAGGATGAACAGCCTGGGGCTCTGCGGTCTGCAGCAGCGACATTGATGGCGGCGAGTTCCGTTGACGATGTTCCTCCACGCCGAGGAGCAAAAAGAACGTACGGAAAATCGCCATTAGTCATAGTTTGGTAATTATTTATTACTCAGCAGTTAGTCACGTAACGTGATGATCAGGGTTTGGTCTTGTTGTTTTGATGTTTCCATTCGCAGCGTGTGCATATTGGAGATGTCGCCGTAAAAGAAAAATAAAAATAGAAAAAAAACAGTTTTCCAACCTCCTTAGAAGACACACTTGCCATCACCACCGAATAGCTTCCGCTACATCGTTCGTTCTCGCTACTACAAAAAGGTCTCTCGTTAAGCCAAATTCGAAACACGCAAACTGAACTTGTCATCGTCAGCACTCTAAGTAGATCCCGAACATAACACTCAAGCATCTTCACATCATGAAGCTCCTGCCTACTGGTCCAAAAAGATATGGCCAACCCCTGGGTCAGTGGACCCTAGCACTGGCGTTGCTGGCTGGATCCGCCCCTGGAGTAAACGCAGCGGATGAATCGAAATCTGGCACTACTACCACAAACTCCGATGCAACTACAGAGTCCACTGGGAAAACAACCACAGCGGCGTCCACCGACAAGACAACAAGCGCTGATTCTACAAAAACAAGTGCTACTGCCACTGCTACAAGCAAAACTACAAACAGTGGTTCTTCCTCCAAAACCACAGACAGCGGATCTTCTTCAAAGACCACAGCGACAGGCAAGACGACATCGTCCTCCTTTTCCTACTCAGTTCTCAAGATTACAGCTGTCAACTCAAACAATGATGCATCTTCCAACACTGGCAGTATGGCGAAACTGTCGTCCACGCAGACCTCTAATTCCATGCCAGCTATGCCAACTCTCTCTTCCACTAGTAGTACTGCAGTTGCTACGCCTACTGTTACGGTACCCAGCAACTCGAATAACCCTTTCATGAGACAGAGCAGTCTACCAGAGGGCACAGTATTTATTGCGGTCGGAGCGATCCTTGGCGGAATCGTCGTCGCCATTTTTGCATGGCACATTGCACTTGCCTTCATCCACAAGCGCAATCTCAAGAAATTCACAAGCACTAACCAGGTCTATACTGCGCCATTCATGGATGAAAGCAAGGACTTTTACAGCGACACTCCGGGTACAGCAGGTGCAGGTACCTTTGGTGGACATGCTTACAGAGCAGGTGGTACAAATCGCAAGAGTTTAGTTCCTGGTGCAGGTAAGGACACTGAAAACTCAGCGTCGGAGCGCACACGCAGCATGATCAACTCTGGCCTTTTCTTCTCTCCCACCGCAGAAGTCATGAACAGCGTCAACCATGCCAACCAGACAAATGATTCTCTGACGTCTTCCATTTCCACAGCGGGTGTTGGCATTGCAACCAACGCTAGATCGAGCGTGCCGCGCGCCTCAGTATATATGCCCGCTGGCTACTATGGCGGTAGCCAGGGTGGCGCTCCGTCCATGATGTCCGGCGGGCGTAGTGTCCGTCACATGAGCATGACCAACGCCAGCATGACTGGCGGACCTCCCCCCGGCGGTGCTGGTGGAAGACCGGGCAGCAGCGCTCGCATGAGCCACCTGAATGTTGGCGGAGGCGGCCCCGAAGTCCGTGAATCGGTGCGAGCTCCCAGCGCTTACTTGGACGATTTCTTGGGTGCAGACAAGTAAACTAGATCGTAATAAACAAAACGATAGTTCTACATGACAGTTCTTTTTGTCCTTCTTCTCTGTAACATAAGTAATTCGTTCGTTGGTTTTTTTTTTTTTTGGTACTTTTTATTATGTATGTAAATGTGTGGTTATTATTAACGGTCAACCTCGCCGAACACGAGATCCATGGTTCCAATGATAGCGACGGCGTCAGGTAAGAAGTGGCCGCGCGAGATGTGATCAAAGACACCCAGATGGGCAAATCCAGGGGCTCTGATTTTGCATCTGTAAGGTCGCTCTGAACCGTCCGAAACAAGGTAGACACCCATTTCACCCTTGGGGGCCTCAATGGCCGTATACGTCTCGCCGGGAGGTACCGAGTAGCCCTTGGTGTAAAGCAAAAAGTGGTGGATAAGGGCCTCCATATCCTCCTTCATGAGGGCTCGTGGCGGGGGAGAGATCTTGTAATCCTCGACCTTGACAGGCCCAGCGGGCATCTGATTGCAGCACTGTTCAATGATGCGCAGGGACTGGCGGAACTCGGCCATTCTGATAAGGTATCTATCGTAACTGTCACCCTTGGTTCCAACGGCCACGTCAAAATCAACGAGGTCGTAAGCGTCATAAGGCTGTGACTTGCGGACATCCCAGGGCACACCGGAGCCACGGAGCATGACACCAGACAGCGAATAGTTGAGGGCGTCCTCGGCGGACATGATGCCAATGTTCTGCGTACGCAGTTTCCACATACGATTGTCGGAAAGCAACTCCTCAGTCTCATCGATACGATCGCCGAACTGCGTGGCCCACATGTAAATGTCGTCGAGCAAGCCAGCGGGGAGGTCCTGCGACACACCGCCGGGTCGGTAGTAAGCGGCGTGCAGACGGGCCCCGGAAACGCGCTCATAGAACTCCATGAGTTTTTCACGCTCCTCGAAACCCCAAAGGAAAGGAGTTAGTGCACCGACATCCATTGCGTGCGAGAGAATAGACATGAGATGGTTAAGAATACGGGTGATTTCGCCAAACAGGGTACGAATGTACTTTGCGCGAATGGGCACTTCGACATTGAGAAGCTTTTCGACGGCCAGGGAAAAGACTTGCTCGTTGGTCATCATAGAGACGTAATCGAGACGGTCGAAATATGGCAAGGCCTGAGCGTACGTCTTGTATTCAATGAGCTTCTCTGTTCCTCTGTGGAGCAGGCCGATATGGGGATCCGCACGAAGGATCTCTTCACCGTTGAGCTCCAGAATAAGACGCAACACACCATGGGCTGCCGGGTGCTGGGGTCCAAAGTTAACAGTAAAATGCCTAATCTTGGTGTTTGCTTTATCCGCGTCGAGGATGTCGTCATTGTAGGTAGACAGATCTTCGACAAACGTAGTCTTGCCAAAGTCTTCGGGCTTGCGGATCTTGCCAATGGGTGTGCCTAGGGCGTCGACGTTCTCAACGGCGTTTTTTGTGTTTCCTCCATGGGCGTAAGAAGATGCAATGCTGGACGAGGAAAGGTTCCGGGCGGAAACCGAGGCCAATTGCGGGTGGCGCAGTGCTCGCGAGTATGCTTGTCTCGCGGATGCGAGACGGTGGCAGGATGATCTGAGCATGTTGGAGGCAGCTTCACGGCGTGGTGTAGGAGTTGGAGCGAGGAGAAGTGAAAAAATGTTTATACGCGGTGATATTGGAAGGCGGTGATTGGCGGAGGGTAAAAACATACACGTGATACCAACGTGACTAGATCATGTGATATATACACGTGACCTAACCCGTTGGGAGATGAGTTTGTTCCAGAGAAGTCCGTGGAGCTCCGGCGCCTCTGAGCTTAGATCCGCGAACGCCACTCAAGGAAGCAATATTTAAACGCACCGGCTTCCCCTCGAGGCTTTCCTATTTACACATACTCAAAACTCTCATTCACTTCAAGTGACACTTTCCACAATCACCACCGAATACATTCTCAACAACTCGTCAACCATGGCTAGATCTCGTGGAAGAGCAGCTCCCTCGCGCCCCATGGGCCAAACCCGTCAGGCCTCGACTATGAGCGCCCCTAGAACTCATGCACCTCCTCCTCCTGCACCCTCACACGCGGGTCAGAAACCTGTTCCAGTGGGAGCAGCTCCTCAACAGCCCGGCCTGTTTGCACAAATGGCTTCGACAGCCGCAGGTGTTGCAGTCGGTTCGAGCATTGGACACACCATTGGCGCCGGACTCTCTGGCATTTTTGGTGGCGGTAGCTCTCATGCCCCCGCTGAACAAGAACAGCAAGCTGTAGCTGCAACCTCTGGCCAGGTCAACAGCTACCAGGAAGGTGCCACGGCGCGAACTTGCGAGGTTGACGCTCGCAACTTTACGCGGTGCCTGGATGAAAACAATGGCAACATGCAGATCTGCGACTGGTACCTTCAGCAGCTCAAGGCATGTCAAGCTGCAGCTAGTCAGTACTAGACCCATGACACACACCGCCACCATTAATTAATGTATATATATAAAGAAATGAAACGAAAGGTATTAATTAAGAATAGGATTGAAATTCCAAATAAAGAGAAAAAGGGAGACGGATTTAGGATACAGCGTAGTGCCTAAAAAGAATCATGCAGCCTCTTGACTCCGCTTCGTTGTGAGACATCTCGGCAATTATGCTCAGAGCGTGAACACCGTGCCGCTTCTGTAAAGAGCTCGTTCACTTCGGTTTTTCTTGGACGAGCTCTCAGGTATCCCAGAGCGCCTACTATTTTGGGAAATGCCAAACCCTCTTCAGATAAAATCAGCCGTGTTTGGGTCAGGACCCTTGCTTCGTTCGTCGCTATTCAACTAACAGGTCTGACGGAGTAAGCGCGTAGTTCTTGTAGAACAACAGTATCGATGAGATGCTAATCACAGAGATAGTATGTCTTTTACTGAACAGTGTAGTGGCACTGGTGTGTAACAGTAGAATGAAGAGGAGAAGGGACACCTGCCTCAGATGTAAATGTTAAGTTCAAAGAACACTTTTTACTTGTTCTCACAAGTACACATCTTATTCGCAATCATGAAACACCCCTTGTCCAGGAATGGGGACCCGGACTGGGGTCGTAGGTACGGGATCGACTACACCAACATCGCACAATGCCGCAAAACGACTAGCTAGTCAGGGCGTATCCACACTACAGAACCTGTCCCTGGCCCTCTATAAAAGAAGGCCCTCTTCCTCGCTCTGAACAGCAAGCTTCATTCAATTAGGCTGTTGAGTGCTACCTTCGCAGTAGCTCTCATTAAAGCAAGATGTTCAGACCGAGGTGATTTCATCCAACAATCCCTCGGGGGAAGGCCAGTCATTATCATGGGCTGTGCCTTCCCCCTTTCTCAGTTAAGTCAACTGATTACCTAATCTCAGACTAATCATTTGTTATACAGATTACTA
>JAJMAG010000271.1:0-29501 GCA_030564905.1 Geotrichum fermentans
GACTTCACGCACGTCTTCTACGACTCGGACGACAAGCTGAGCCTCACAATGGCCCTGTTTTCGCTCGTCCCGCAGCTCCTCCTCGTCGTCTACGCAACCCAGATCTTCTCGCGGCGCGAGGCAGAAACGGGCCTCATGTTCGCCGGCCAGCTCGTCTCGGAACTCGCCAACGAGTGGGCCAAAATCCAGTTCAAACAGGAGCGCCCCCGATGTACGTAAGGCTCTTCAAAAAGAAAAACAAAATCGCAACATAATTTCCTTTTTTTTTTCATTTTGCAGTTTATACTAACAAGGTATGTAGACGGAAGTGGGTATGGCATGCCAAGCGCACACGCCCAGTTCATGGCCTTCTACGCGACGTACATCATCCTCTGGATGTTCCGCGTGTCGCACTTCAGCACCCGCAAGAAGCTGCTGCGCGCCGCGGGGCTCGCCGTGCTCGCCGCCGTCGTCGCCTACTCGCGCGTCTACCTGTTCTACCACACGGGGCTGCAGGTCCTGACCGGCGTCGCCATTGGCATCGCCATGGCCGTGTTCTGGTTCAACGTCGTGCGGCTCGTCCGCGCCCTCGGCATCGTCGACCTGTTGCTCAACACCCCGCCCGCACGATGGTTCTACATCAAGGACACCGCCGCCGAAAAGGCCTCGTTCGTGAGGGATGAGTATGTCGAGTGGAGGCGCACCCGCTCCAAAATGAAGTTACTCATGAAGGCAGAGTAATAAAGCCAAGGAGCCATTATAAGGCTTTCTGTTTTGCACTTGTTTTCTATTTATTAATAAAAGCACATTCATACACTTATATACCCTACACACACACACATCAAGGCTCGACGCTGGGGATTGGGATGCGGTTCGCCACGTTGTAGTATGCGTTGGGCACAATCTCGACTATTTCGTTTTTGGGGAAATTCAAAAACGGAATGTCGCCGACGCGGCAGGCCATCAGGTACCCGTACAGCACGCGCAGCACGCTTTCGTGGGCGACGACCACCAGGTCGCCGCGCGTGCGCTCCATCTCCATGATCAGCGGCTCCATCCGCACCGCCAGGTCGTGGTACGACTCCGCCCGCGGGTAGCGGTGGTGGTACGGGTTCTCCTGGTGCTCCTCAAACTCGCCAGGGTACTTTTCCTCGATCTGCGCCGCCGTCAGCCCGTCGATGGCGTCGCCGGGGTTGAGCTGCGTTAGCTGCGTGCGCTGCGTGACCTTGCCCGTCGTGTCTTGCACAAGGTAGTTGGCCGTCTGGAACGTGCGCACGCGCTTGCTGGACCACACCACGATGGGCGGCCGCTTCTCCTCGTGAAGCCCGCTGGTCCACACGTTGGACGTCGTGGGCGTCGGCGTCGTGTACTGTGCCTGTAGGAGCTCTGCGATGGGCGATTGCTTCGCCTTGGCCTTCGCCAGCTGCGACTGGATCAGCTCAGCGCTGACCAACTCGGAGTCCTCCCCGGCTCCATCAGCTTCAGCCGTGCCATTCTCAGGGCGTTCGGCGGGAGTCCCCGGCTGCGTCGTGGCAGCAGTCGTGCGGCCCGTTTGCAGCCTCGCGTGCCGTTCTTCGATATGCGCCATCAGCGTTTCCTTCAGTTTCTTGGCGTACTCGTGGCCGGCCTCGCTGAGCGGCTCGTCATTACGGTACTGCAGCTCGGCGTTCTTCTCGGCAAGCCCGGCTCTTGCAAAGTACACGCACCCGCTCTTGAGATGCGTGTTCATGAGGAAAAACACAATTCGGTTCTGAAGGTACCCGAGCGGAGCGCGGTTGAGAAAGAACCGCTCGGACACGTTGATCAGCTTGATGTAGCTCAACTCCTCCTCCTGCATGGTCTCGTAGTGGGGGATGCGCAGCTCGATTCGCTTAAGGTAGCTGCGCACGGCGTCGTGGTAGTCGAGTCCCTGAAAGTCCGGCGACGAGAGTTTCACGTCGCGCACGTTTCGCGCCACCAGATGGTCATCCGTGGAGATGCACTCCACAAACAGCACGCCAATCTTGCGCTCCTCAAACTTGGCCTTGAGTGCTCGTCGCCCTTGGGCCGTGGGGTTTACCGCATCATAGATGGCCACTTGCCCTCCTTCCTCCAGAAACCCAAACAGGTCGGTCATGCAGGCGTCTAGGACGTTCTGGCGCAGCGTTTGCGTCTCTTTACAGGGGTTCATTTGGAAATAGTCATCTGGCATCTTGAAACTCTTTCCGCAAAGCTTGCGGCGGTAGTCGCCCAGATGGAACGCATGGGTCCGCACGCCCAACCATCGAAGATATCTGGCGAGGGCCACCGCATGGTGGGTCTTGCCTCGAGCTGGAAGGCCGACCAGAACAATGCACATCTTACCGGCGTGGTACAAATGCCCAGACTCCGTGAGATACAGCTGCGCCGGCGAGATGTCAGAGGGAAGAAGCTGGTCATGGATGCTGTCGACATTCGATTGCGATTCTCGCCGCTTCATCGCGCGAGATCCCCCAGACGACCGGTGGGCGTGGCCCTTATTGAAGGGGCCAGGCGCCGGAGTCGCCTCAGTGGAGACGCCTGCTACGAGCTCGTCGTCGGAGTCAGCAATAGCACTGTTTTTATAGTCCATGATGGTTGGTAGGAGGACAAATTTTTTTTATCGCGATAAGTTTATTTCCGTTTTATTTTCTATTTTTTTTTTCTTGGGGAGGGGGTTTTTTGATTTCGTTAAATTACTATGCGCTTGGGATTGGGGCACATGGTTCCCCCAGAGTGGGTTTCCCTAAAAATGCTCCATTAAATACATGCAGTAGATACAATATGTTTGGGCCGCGCCTTAGTGGCCACCCTCCTTGATAAACTCTTCGTAGGCCTCGAGGTTCATGAGCTCGTCAATCTCCTCGCGCGCAGTAACCTGGACCTTGGCGAACCAACCTTGACCCTGGGGGTCCGAGTTGATGATAGACGCGTTCTCCTCCAGCTCCTTGTTGCCTTCGACGATCTCGCAGGTCACGGGAGTGTAAATCTCGGACGCGCTCTTGACAGACTCGACGCTGCCAATCGAGTCGCCCTTCTCGACTGAGTCGCCGGCATTGGGGAGCTCAATGAAAGTAGCGTCGCCCAGAGCGTCGGCGGCGTACTTGGTGATGCCAATGAAAGCCAGGCCGTCCTCGTGCACGGCGATCCACTCGTGCTCCTCAGTGTACTTGACGGTGGGGGCGGTAGAGGCATAGGCAGTCACAGCAGAACCTACGGTGATGGAATTGCTGGAGTATGAGCGTGCCCAAAGTGCGGCAGCGGGGGCTCTGGCAGCGCGGAGAGCCAGGCGAGGAGCCGCAAAGCGGGTAGAAGCGCGGAGAGCAGAGACGGCAATCATTGTGTGTGTGTGTTTGAGAGGGTTGATGGACTTGAGAAAGAGTAGCAAAATTTTCAAAATTCGGGCAGGTTGTGGATTTATATAGACTATCGTATGGCTCAAGCCAGATGGAACTGATAGCAACTCGGTCTTCTGGGTTTTTTTCTTACTCGGTGATTTGGATTGGCGGCAGGGTAACCACGATAGCCGCTGTGATGGGTGGAATTTTCGCAACACTTTTTTTTTTTTTTCAAGCGAAAAAATTCACCGCCATCACCACCACCACCAAGGCAGAACCAATGAGATACGAAATTGTCGGCATCGCGCGCGCTCTGGGCTCGACGCCCGCCAAGGAGACGCAGGAGATCATCAAGACCATCGGCAAGCTCATCATCAATAACCGTGGCGTCGTGCGCAAGATCGAGAACATGGACGTCCGCCCGCTGCCCAAGATCATGAAGAAGAACCGCCAGTCGTTTATCGTCGGCTCGCACTTTTACATGCAGTTTGACGCCTCGCCAGGTGTGCAGTCTGAGGTCTTTAGAACGCTGCGCGTCGACCCGCGAATGATCAGATCAACCATCGTCAAGGTTGGCGGTGACAGTCTGAAGGACCTGGCCAAGTAGGGAAAGCCGACATAAGCCCGAGCCAGACCAACCGCAAAACCAAAAACCAAAACCACCCGCCCACCACCACTACTCCTCACCCGCCAGCATCACGATTCTATATTCATGTACATAGCCCAATCATTCCGTTGTTTCTGAAAAAAAACGAGGACATTTCGTAGACCGATCGACAGATTCTGGGGGCGAGCACTGAGTACTCAAGACACGGGGCAACCCGAGTACAACAAGGGACCTACATCGGTTTTGTTCACAGGTTTTCACCATCAGCAGAGTTCGCTAGAGGAGTGCGCTTGTCTCTTTTGCTGCTCTTAATAGTCATTAGTCGTTCTAGGACTCGCGTAGACGCTCAAAGTAGCAGATTTCTTCATGGAGAAAGATCATCCCTTTTATGTCTGTAAAGTTTCTGCACCATGTAAATCTCAGGACCAGTGACATGCTCAGGGTGAAGTGCCATATTAAATCCATTTTCGTATTGTCTACTCGGATTAAATTCAAAAGGCCGTGGTGTTATGTTACCAGCCGCCCTTGGCACCGTTACTCCTTGCTTCAAGAATTCAAAGCGAGCAGTGCAAACAACTCAATGAACAGAGAAAACCAGCTGAATTACAAGGACACACTGTACTATACCGACACTTGAGCTCTTGCCTGTTGCGTTTCCAGCTCAACGGTGTCGATGCCTTGTTTCGCTTGTTTCAACGTTGTTTGTTAGGGGTACGTACCGCCGTAACCTTCCGTTACCCCTTTAGCCATGGTCCGGCGCATAGTTCAGCTGCCACGGCCGCGTCCGATGTCCGCTTCATTGTCATTCGAGCACCAACGTCCAGCACAATCACGTTAACTCAGATGCCCCTTATTCTCTATTGTCCTGCTGTAGTTCTCCGTAACCAATGCATCTCAATGGCCTCGGTGATCAGAGATGCCAGACATCCATACACCTAAAATATAGCACAACAACAATGATAAAATCTCAACTTTGATCCTTGAGATTCCTCTCGAGGAGCACACACTCTCTTTAGAACAAATCTCCAATCTCATTCTCATCGAGTCGAGGACCTATTGTCTCTGCTCTGTCAACCCTCTGCCCAATACCCACCGACGCACTGGTATATTCCATGGGTAAGGGCAACGTAGATCCATCTGGTGGCCACATATCCTTTATTTTTTTTTTCCTAGTAATCTTTCCTGTTCCCTCCACCTTTACGACACGCAATAGCTTCTTTCACTGTTGTATCTCCTTCGTTTCGACTCCTGTTTTCTTCAATAGCGCGCGTTCAACGTGAATTCGACCTGGTTGATCGCTCACATATTCCTCGATAAGACGTTCCATTGACTCAAACCGACAACACAGGAACTAGTATCGATCAAAGCCACAAGTGTTTGCTAGGAAGCTAGCGAGCTTGCACACAATTCCCCACACCATCACCCTCTATCATGGTATCAGCATTTGAACCCGAGACGTAAGTGTAATGCAATCCCTCTGTTACTTTCCTTGGCCAATAGTACTGGTGTTTTGTGTGTGAACCCTTTGGATCTCCGCAGGCCTGTTGTTGATCCCAGTCAAGCTGAACATGCGTTTCCACCAAGGTCAACATTTTGATGTTGTAGCCATAGACTATGATTTCATGCGGTAGAGTGTGATGTCTACACGTTGGCCATATCGCACTCACTACCACGGCTCGGGCAACGATCTCGATGGTACCCCTTTTTTAAAACCGTTTTGGGACGAGTCGCGTATTTTAAGCAAAACAGTCCAAAACTTAAAGCTTGTACTCTCAAACGCTAACAAACCTAGCCGCTGTTGGATCAAAGACGACAAGGAAGGATGGATTGGAGCCGTCGTCACCGCAAAGAATGTTGAAGGCTCTAAAGTGTCCTTGCAGCTTGTAGCGGAAAATGAAAAGGTAGGTTCAGCGGTGCATATTCCACACTTGGTACTAATGATTAGGAACTCACCGTGGAAACCACAATTGAAGAGATTGCGGCCGACAGCGATTCTCTCCCACCGCTACGAAATCCCCCCATTCTTGAAGCCACCGAGGATTTGACGAGTCTTTCCTATCTCAATGAACCAGCAGTATTACACGCCATTCGCATGAGATATGGCCAACTCAACATTTACACCTACTCTGGCATTGTTCTGATTGCCACAAATCCCTTCCAAAGGATAGACTCACTTTACACACCCGACATTATTCAGGCATACTCCGGTAAGAGGCGAGGAGAGCTAGAACCGCATTTGTTTGCCATCGCTGAAGATGCCTACCGCTGCATGCTAAGAGACAATAACAATCAAACTATTGTCGTGTCTGGCGAGTCTGGTGCAGGTAAGACTGTCAGTGCAAAGTACATTATGCGATACTTCGCCACGGTCGAGGACCCCGATCGTCCCAAGAAGCGCTCAGCGTTCAACAGTGCCGAAGCCATGGACAAAACTGAAGAACAAATCTTGGCCACAAATCCTATCATGGAAGCATTTGGTAACGCAAAGACTACTCGAAATGATAACTCTTCTCGTTTCGGAAAATATCTTGAGATTCTGTTCAACAATGATGTGGACATTATTGGTGCCAAAATCAGAACCTACCTCCTGGAGCGATCGCGTCTTGTGTTCCAACCTCCTACAGAAAGAAACTACCATATTTTCTATCAGCTATGCGCTGGTGCGTCTGACGCTGAAAAAGAACAGTGGGGCCTAACCGGCGTCGAGGACTTTGCCTATGTTAACCAAGGTGGAGAGCCTCAAATCGCAAATCTGGATGACGCCCAAGAGTTCGTCGCAACCAAGAATGCACTTGACACCATTGGTATCACCTCCAATACTCAATCAGAAATTTTCAAAATCTTGGCTGCTCTGCTGCATATTGGTAACATTCAAATCACTGCTACGCGCACAAATGCCATTCTCAACTCCGATGAGCCTTCATTGGTCAAGGCCTGTGAACTGCTTGGTCTCGATCCAGTCAACTTTGCCAAATGGACAACCAAGAAGCAGATCACAACGCGAAATGAAAAGATCATCTCCAACCTGAACCACCAGCAATCTGTTGTCGTTAGAGATTCCGTCGCCAAGTTCATCTACTCTTCTATCTTTGATTGGCTTGTGTACTCCATCAACCATTCACTATGTTCGCCTGAGATTCAGTCTCACATCAAAACATTCATTGGTGTTCTTGATATCTACGGTTTTGAGCACTTCAAGAAGAATTCTTTTGAACAGTTCTGTATCAACTATGCCAACGAGAAACTTCAGCAAGAATTCAACCAACACGTGTTCAAACTCGAGCAGGATGAATATATTAACGAAGAGATTGAGTGGAACTTTATTGATTTCTCTGATAACCAGCCTTGTATCACTCTTATTGAAGCCAAGCTTGGTATTTTGTCTCTTTTGGATGAAGAGTCCCGCATGCCGTCTGGCTCTGATGAGGGCTGGATTGGAAAGTTGTATCAGAACTTTGACCAGCCCACACATGACAAATTTTTCAAAAAGCCTCGTTTCGGCAAGTCTGCTTTCATTGTTAGCCATTACGCCATGGAGGTCACATATGAATCTGAAGGCTTTATAGAGAAGAATAGAGATTCAGTTCCAGATGAGCACATGGAGGTTTTGACTGCTTCTACCAATGAATTTTTCAAGAGCGTTATTGACTATGCACAGGAACTTGCTTCGTCTGCTGAAAAAGCTGCGGCTCCTGCGACTAAGTCACGCATCGTAATTAACAGAAAACCCACTCTGGGTGGTATTTTCAAGAGCTCTCTTATCGAACTCATGAAAACAATCAACAACACTAATGTGCATTACATTCGCTGTATCAAACCTAATGAGAGCAAATCCGCTTGGTTGTTTGACGGGCCTATGGTTCTTTCCCAATTGCGCGCTTGTGGTGTCCTGGAGACTATTCGAATTTCTTGCGAGGGTTTCCCTACTAGATGGACATACGAAGAGTTTGCTTCTCGTTACTACTTGCTGATTCCTTCTACGCAGTGGGTATCTGATGCAAAGGAGTTTTGTAACCGCATTCTACAAAAGTCTCTGCCTTCTTCTGACAAGTACCAACTGGGTAAGACCAAGATCTTTTTCAAGGCGGGCATGCTTGCCTTGCTTGAAAAGCTGCGTAGTGATCGTTTGAACGAATCTGCCATTGTCATTCAGAAGAACTTGCGCATGATCTACTACAAGAAGCAATACAACCTTATTCGCAATTCCATTATCGCCTTGCAAACCGTGGCGCGTGCCTACAATGCTCGTCAGAAAGCCAGCAGCTTGCGCCAGCACAATGCGGCCGTCACCATTCAAAAGACTTGGAGAGGATACACTCAGCAAAAGTCATACAATGCTGCTAGAGACTCCATCATTAGGTTCCAAGCTATCGTCCGGGGCTGGCTGTATCGTAAGAGGGTTCTCGCTGACCGCGCCGAGAAAGCTGCTATCACTATTCAAAAGACGTATCGTGGGTACCAGGCCCGCAAGGAGTTTGTGGCTTACAGGAAGAAGGTCACTATTGTTCAAGGTCTGTGGCGTATTCGTATGGCTAAGCGCGTTCTCGCAACTCTGCGTGAGGAGGCTCGATCTGTTTCTCACTACCAAGAAGTTCAGTATCGTCTGGAGAACAAGGTGGTTGAGCTTACTCAGACCATGACCGCTTATAGATCGGAGAACAAGAAGCTCAAGGAGACAATTGAAGCTCTTAACGCTCAGATTGTTATCTGGCAGACCAAACATGACGAGTCAAACCGACAAGTTGAGTCACTGGAATCAAATGCCATGGATAAGGATAAGGTGAACATGGATGCTGTCGCGGCTATTCAGGGAAGCCTAGATCTTCTCCAGAAGAATTATGACAAGAACGTTGAAATGTACCAGGATCTGGTCAAGGAACGCGATGATATCCAAGCGGCTCTTGTTGCCAAGGAAAATGCTCTCAATGCTTCTCAAGAAACCCTTAAGGAGTATGAAAGCTCCAACCATGAACTCATGGAGACTGTTGAGCAACTTCGACATGAGCTTGAGGCTGTTGGCTCGCGCGGTCAATTTACTGGTTTGGAGGGCGCCGCTGTTGGTGTGGCTCAGTGGGGTCAAAATGGTAGCATGCAACTGGGCACTGTCAAGCGCAACCCTAAGCGACGATCTCTCATCAACACGAGCTCCAATAAGGACTCTGCCAACTTTCAACCCAGACCTGCTTCTGTCATGCTTACCAAACACGAACACACTCCTAGTGTCGGCAGCGACTCATCCGCAGAATATAATGGATATAATGCGGAGATTGAGAAGTTGCTCGACAACTACCAGAAGATTTGTGACGAGGTTGTGCAAGGCGTTGTTTACAATTTGAAGGTGCCTGTTCCTCCTACTAGCGACGATGTTCCCCAGAAAGAGATTTTGTTCCCTGCTCATATCATCTCACTCGTTACGTCAGAGATGTGGAGAATGGGATATGTCAAGGAGTCTGAGGTTTTCCTCGGCCAAGTTATGCAAGCCATTCAAGAAACCGTTCTTAGATACTCGGGCGAAGACATTATTAATCCCGGTGCATTCTGGATCTCTAATGTGCACGAAATATGGTCGTTCATCTGTGTTGCCCAGCTCAACATTTCTCAAAATGAACTCTTGCTTGAAGAGATGGGCGAGAAGATGTTCCAGGACTATGGAAAGTTGGTTGAAATTGCCAAGCGTGATCTTGAGAGCTTGGAGTTCAACATTTACCATGCCTGGATGAAGGAGCTCAAGAAGACTCTCGATAAGATGGTTGTTCCCGCACTGGTCATGTCGCAGTCTCTTCCTGGTTTTGTTACTACAGAGAATGCAAGATTCATGTCTAGGATGTTCAACTCAAATCAGACTACTGCCAGCATGGACGATCTCTTGAGTCTGTTTAACAAGGTGCACAAGGCTATGAAGGGCTACTTCTTGAGTCAAGAATTTATCAAGCAGCCAATTATGGAGCTTTTACGTTTGGTGGGTGTTAAATCGTTTAATGATTTACTGATGAAACGTAACTTTGCTTCGTGGAAGAGAGGTCTTCAAATCAACTACAACATCACTAGAATTGAGGAGTGGTGTAAGGCACACGACGTGGCCGAAGGAGTTATTCGCTTAGAGCATATTATGGAGTCTGTTAAGCTGTTGCAGCTCAAGAAATCGACTTTGGAGGATATTGATATCATCTACGATATCTGCTGGACCCTAACGCCACTGCAGATTCAGAAACTGATCAGCCAGTACTTGGTTGCTGACTACGAGCCGCCAATAAGTACAGAGATCTTGAATATGGTCGCTGCTAAGGCCAAGACGGAATCGCAGGCACCACTCATGCTTGAGCAAATCCCAATAGACGACAGTGGCCCCTTCGAGCTTGTTGATCCTAGACCACTGGAGCGACTCGAGTCTTATGTTCCTGGTTGGCTCCAAGTGCCTACTGTTAAGCGTCTTAGCGACCTTACAGCTCTGGTCAACGGTCGCATGTTCATAAATGGCGAGGGCGAGCAAGAAGATGGCACCTTGGGAGAACTGACCGAGGAGAGGTTGGATGACTTGGGCCATGAATATTCTAATGGAAATGGACTCCATGCTGAGGTAATGGATTATGGTGATGATGTGCCAACAATTGCGCATCACAGCTAGAGCATTAAACTATACCCCAAAAGAAAAAAAAACACTGGTGATAAAAGAAAAAAAAAAATAAAAGAATAAATAGAAGGGAGAGAGTATACAATATATAAATTTCATAGGCGTCTGAAAGGAATAAGGGAGTTTTCATGTTACTACTAAGAAAAAGGAATCAAAAGTCTTAAAGAATGCATTAAATATGACTAGAAAAAAAAAAGCTGAAAATACAATACATGATCTATGTGGTTAGTTCTTTTGGAGTCGTAATTCTTGCAATCGCGCAAGCGCCTTGGGATGCTTCTGAGCCGCCGCTTTGAAATACCAGCGCTTTGCCTCCTCAGTGTCTGCCTTTACGCCGATTCCAACCTCAGTAAAGTACGCCAAAGCGTATTCAGCCTTGGCAAGACCCTTTTCTGCGGCCTTGCGGGCCCACAGATACGCCTCGGTGTCGCTCTGTTGCAGAATACCAGCGGACCCCGTCAGGTACCAGCCACTCAGCGCCAGCTCAGATTCGGGCTCCCCGCGCTCGGCGGCCCGCGAGTACCAAGCTATGCTTCGCTTTGGATCCACGGCGCAGCCGAGACTGCCGTACTCGTACGTGCTGCCGAGTCTGAACTGAGAAGGTGGATACCCCAGCTTGGCAGCGCGGACAAACAGATCAAAGGCTTTTGATTCATCCTTGGGGAATCCATCGCCCGGCGAGCCTCGTTCTTGCAGCAGCCCAAGTTCGTGAATGGCATGCGGATTGGTGGAGTTGCCCTTTTTGGCGGCCTGCTCAAGCCAGCCCAGACCTTCTGAGAACGCTCGCGGCTGCCCAAGTAACCCATTCAGCGAGATCATGGCCACCTTGTACATGGCAGAGATCTCACCAAGCTGTGCAGCCTTGCGGTACAATTGCAGTGCTCTCACAGGGTCCGGCTTTGTGCCTGCGCCGATTTCACTACACACAGCAAGTCTGTACACACTTTCAGCGTGGTTCATTTTAGCGGCCCGTCCGTACAAGTCATACGCCTTCGCGTAGTCCATGTCAAGCCCGAGGCCACCAGACCCGTAATTGGATGCAAGGTAGAACAAAGCATCTTGGTTTGGTGAAGTACTGACGATTTTTTTGACGATCTTAGATGCCTGCAGGTTCCAGACATCGCGGTTCTTGCGTTCTGCTTTGGCGTCGACCACCTTTCCTGCCGCTGCTGGGGTTTGTGGATCCGCGTACTTGCTTGTCAGAATTAAAGCGGCCTCGCCAAGTTTCTTTGCAAATTCAAGCTGGGCAACAACGCTATTTGGCGCCAGCTTGGCGCGCTGCCTTAGCGACTCTAGTTCTCCAACAGTCACCGGTTTTTCGACCTTGGGAGCTGGGCTTTCTGTCTCTAATGTGGGGTCCGCAGGCTCAGGATACTGGCGAACAGGCGGTGGTTTTTGGTCACCTCCAGCGAGAGCAGGGTTTGGCCGAGTAACAGAAGTGGGCACATTGCGAAATGTCTCGATGGGATTACCTGTGGGGCCACCAGGTTGGATACGACGATTTTGGGGACTGGCACGACCACTAGGAGGCGCAGGGCCATGAGACTGGGGACCAGGAACCTGAGGACCTTGTGAACCTTGACCGTTTAAGTTGGGTTGGGAGCTTTGAAACTGAGAACCAGACTGTTGAGGACCATGAGACTGAGGAGGATTTCGATTCTGAGGACTGGCACGGTCACTGGTAGGAGCAGGACCATGAGGCTGAGGGCCCAGAGGCGGGGGACCTTGTCTACCGTGAACGTTCCCGTTCACCTGAGGCCTCTTGACTTGATCGCGATTGTTAGGAGGCCCATTATGCTGAGGTGTGTAACCGGTCTGTGCATTCTGATATCCCTGGCCATTGGACCTACTTGGCTGAGAAGCCTGAGGAGCCTGTTGTTTGCCTTGTGCTCCGTTTTGGAATCCAGACCGTACATTGACAGGCGGCGCAGATGGCGGCCGTTGCACTGAAGTATTTTGATAGCCTTGCCCTGGCGGACCATTTGGTTTAACAACAGATTCAGGTCCCTGTACTATAGCATTTGGAGGCATTGCAGGTTTAACCGAGCCTGTTCTGCCATTCGGAACAGGGTACTGGTTTTGCTGTTGTTGTACTGGCGGGGAAGACTGGTTGTATGAGGACACATGAGTAGGCGATCTAGTGCTTTCGCGCAGCGCCGGGCCCTGGTTGTAAGAGTATTGAGGGTCCTGTGCTTCAGGTCGGCGGTTAGGAGAGGGCCGATTATACACGTGTGACTGCTGTGGGGAGTTTTGCCGGCCAGCATTGTACCCATTTGAAAGACGGTTGGGCTGAGTATAACGACCCTCTGGAGAAGGAGGGCCTTGTCGGTCAGGGCTTTGCCCAAACGGCTGCTTAGATTGAGGGGGAGGACGTACAGGCCCATTCTGGCTATATGGAGTGGAATGAGTAGGCGATCTGCTATCCTCTCGCGGTGCATACCCTTGATTGTATCCGTAATGTGGTTCCTGATTACCAGGACTATCCCGCTTATATCCTTTCTGAGGAGGAGGTGTAGGGCCAGGCGGGTATTGATCGGCTCGGGATATACTGTCTGAAGATACCGTGGGCTTCGCTGGGCCTCCATTGGACTGGCGCGTGTCCATTGGGACTTTAGGCGGAATTGGTGGCTGGGCGGACATCCCTGACTGTTGTGCACCGTAATTGTACTCGTAATCTTCCGTGTAGGCTGGATACTCATTGCCGTGTGATACAGACGTCTTTCTAAGATCGATCGAGCCCATGACATCGTCATCAAGGGGATATGGCGCTTTAGAAGAAGGCGCAGATGATACTGTAGTGGACGGCGGAGCAGGCTGACTACCTTGATTAACACTATAGTCGCTGGGCTCCGACTGGTCATACCCGTAGCTTCGTGGCTGCTGATAGTACCCGTCATCTGCTGTCTGGGATGGGATGTTGGGAACAGATTCATGACGCATGTCGTTATAAGGGCGGTTTGGCGGAGGTGGACCTGGCAAGCTGGCTGCGCGATCATTGCGATAAGGGCCTGAAGGCTCAGGCAAAGCTGAATTTTCATATGAGTTCTGGTAAGACATTGGGTGAGGCCGAGGTTCGTCGTTCAAGTTCATGTTATCCATGCTTGACGCAAGATCTGGGTTGGATTTGCTCGCTTGACGCACATTATATACGTTCTGGGGCGGTTGAAAGTCTCTATTGGAATACTGCTCTGGAAATGTCTGTGTTCTAGATATATGTCTTGGAGGGCTTTGTTGATATTGGGCACGGTGAGGCCGAGAGTCGCTATGAAAGGACGATGGCTGGCTGTTATCATAGTTCCCGTAGTTGTTCTGAGAAGCAGGACGGGAATCCGAGTAGTCTGACTGCTGGAATGGGTGATCATTGTAGACTGACTGCTGCTGTGGGGGATAATTGCTTTGGTACGGCTCAGAATGAACAGGAGAATTAGAATTGTATCTCGCCGGAGAAGTGGGTTTGTCATATTTTCCTTGGGGATTGTACTCAGAATAATCGTCCTGACGGGAGTATTGATCTTGGCGAGAGTATGGATCTTGGCGAGGGTAGTTATCTTGGCGAGAATAGTCATCCTGGCGAGGGTAGTCATCCTGGTGAGGGTAGCTATTCTCACGAGTGTAGCCATCTTGAGGGTAGGAATCCTGACGAGAGGAGTTTTCTTGTCTCCCATAAGGTGGCTGGCTGTTTGACGACGGGGCAGGTTGGTTATATCTATGATTCGCAGCTGGGCCATGGTTGTAATTGGAAGGAGAAACCTGGCTATAGCCGCCCCCGCCTTGGGTGGGCTGCTGCACTTGAGGCAGATAATCGTCGTCTGGATAAGGCTGCGTACTAACAAATCGCTGCTGCTCAGGTACTACGTTGGCTCTCACTTGGCGTGGAGGAGACTGGTTGTACGGAGGCATTGGGGCACCCTGTCCATAACCACCAGAGTGACCGCCCCGGTAATTCTGTGGTTGTCGAGGCACTTGTGAAGGTCGTCTTTCGCCCGGAGCCTGTGAAGGAGGGACCATGCTATCTGGGAAACTGGGATCAGAGACACAGGGGTATGCAATTGAACTGAAAAAAAAATGCGTGGTTATTCAAAATGGGAAACGAGACTTGAGATGCAAGTGTCAGAGAAGCTCAGCGCACCATTGACATACAATGTATTGAAATCTAATGGATGTAAGAGTGGATGTGACGTGAAGGGAACAAGGATTGTAATTTTTGTTTGTTTACATGGCATCGAGCTATTATGCGTGCCGGAAACTACAGGCGGATCGACATCGGAGTCCGATGCGTGCACAAGCAGCGCGCGTATTACGCAAACTGGAGTCGAAGACCACCCTTTTTTCAATTCATAAATACTAGCAGGCTATTCAAAGTCAAGTATATATATTGCGTTTACTCTCTCGAGACGTCGCGGCCAAAAATCTTGACCTTGAGCCAGTCCATGATAACCAAAACACGGTTTCTTGTGCTGAAGCACATACTGATGTAGGCGGAGCGCCAGAACAAGTACGTAAGGCGGCCTCCCGTAGCAAAGTTGGACGCCTGACCCCAGAAGGAAAGGTCGGCAACCGCCTTTTCAGATCCAATATAGGCCAACGAACCCTGGTGAGAGTACTCAAAGGGAAGCAGCGATTTAGTGCGACGAAGCTTTCTAGTTCTGGTCTCAATCTCAGAGAGAATAGTTTTGCGGCCAGGCTCATCAGTGGCTTCGTTAACTAGAGCCTCTAGTTTACCAATGTCGCTTTCCAAGTCCTCAGCATGGGCGAGCTGATTGAATAGGCCGGCGAGGTAAATGCCCTGCTGTGTAGCAACTTGTGCAGTTGGTGCATACTTCGTAGCAGTGCAGTCTCCAACAGCCCAGATACCTTCTGTGCCCTCAACAACAAGATACTCATTAACGAGAAGACCACGTCGAGAGTTCTTTTGAGCAGAGATGCGAGACATGAGATCACGCACCACAGGGCGAGCAGCATTTCCAGTAGCCCAGACTAGCAATCCATATGGCAATTGAACAAGTTCCTTAGTACCATCTGCTCTAGTAGCTTCAGCAGTAACAACATCTTCGGTAACATTCTTTACCATTGTCTTAGTCAAAACAGTAATTTTTTCAGCCTTGAAAGTCTTCTCAGTGTACTCAATAAGCTGTTTGGAGAACGAGGGCAAAACGTTAGGCAGGGCCTCCACGAGCGTGACTTTGAAATCCTTCGCGATATCGGGAATCCACTTTTTCAGGTCGTCTTCAAAGAAATCTTGAAGTTCGGCAGCAAACTCAACACCGGTAGGGCCACCGCCAACTACAACTGTGTGAAGCAATCGCTTTCTATCCTCATCTTCGAGGTTTTTGAACGAAGCGGACTCAATGCGATCCATAATTTTCTGTCTGATCTTTTGGGCGTCGGGGATTTCCTTCAGAAAGCAGGCATTCTCTTGAACACCAGGAATACCAAAGGTCGAATTCTGTGCTCCAACGCCAATCACCATGTAATCATAGTCAATTTCTTTGTCTGCCTGACTTGCTTCAGAGGTTTCACGAATAGTCAATTTTTTGTTATCGTAGTCAATGTGAGTGGCCTCAGCTTCGTAGTAGGTGACTGCAGCTTCCTTATTTCGAATGATGGACCGTATAGGTTCCATGATAGAGCGGTGCTCCACGGTTCCTGTCGTGCAGGAGGGCAACAGCGGGGTAAACAGGAAAAAGTTTCTGGGAGAGACAACGACGATATTGTACTGCGAGGAGTTGATCATTTTAAGCAAGGAGACGGAACCCCAACCTGAGCCGAGAATGACAAGGGTCTTCTTGGAAGGGTCCGGAAGCGGCTGCTCGGCAGGATGTCTGGTTTCATAGATGGAGTAAGCTGTCCAAGCTGTACCAAGCAGAGCAGTACCGTAAGTTAAACGCCAAAGTGTTTTCCAAAAGGGAAACCGCTTTTTGGAGCTTTTAGAGGCTTGAGTTTTGACAGGAACAGGAGGTATAGGAGCAGTCTTTACAGGAACAGTCTTCGGAGGCTCTTCGAACGCAATTCGGGTTGTAGCGAAAGAACGAGCGTAGCAAGATAAACCAACTGTAGGCAGATTGCTCTTGTTGAGCGTGCGGAGCGTGCCCGCTCCGACTAAGGCCCGCGCAGACCAGAGAGGACGCATGATTGATACAATTGAGCCTGCAGAAGGGGGTTTCAGAAGGAGAAATCTCTGGGCTGGATCGAGAGTTGGTTGGAGAAAACAAACAGAGGAGAGAATGGAAGGGAAGCTCGAGATTCGAGAGATTCCGCCGAACTTACACTGAATGCAGCAATAAAGTTTATCAGCAACATTTCCCGCGTTTTTCATTAGTCTACGCTCTTTGGGCCCCAAGTTTTCGCGGGGAAAGCCGGGTAATACAGAATAACGGCGTAGAGTTCAACGTATGTGCGCGTTTAAGCATTCAAGCCTCGAGGTCGTTGCCAGACCTTTAAGGTCGAAGGATTCGAAGGAGTCGAAGGACCAAAAGGGGCAAGCAGGTGTCGAGGAAGATGCTTAGACCTAAAGGTACACATCCGACCCCAGGTTTCCACGGCGAGGCGCGGCTATTCTGTGCGAGACTTTTGTAGCGCGGGAGTTTCGGTGACTCGCAGAGAGAGCAGCAGCAGCAGTCAAACGGACTATAGGATAAAGCTTAGCAACTCAGGTGCGAGATGGAGCCCAGCTGAGTCCTTGGGCCAGCAGGAAACATAAATCTCTGAGGAGCATCGAATGCAGTGAGAGATTCACTCAAAACTATTTGAAGATATATCCTCCATAAAGAGCGCCGTTTACCACACTTTATAGCAAACCTTTGTCCTTTATATCAAACATTTCCTATACTTCAAATGCTGTTTGTACAGACTGAAGTCGACAAGACTCACGCCATACTCTTTGGCTTGGGCGTCTATAGCAATCACGCCTCGTCCACTACAGGCTTCAAGTCGTTCGTAGTTCTGGACCCCATAGCCATTGCAAACCTCTGAGCAGTAACCTCCCTGGGCATACACAAAGACCTTGATGGGCAATTAGACTTCCGGAAGCAATCCAACTGCTGCCCTAAAATGCTTTCTTCCCAGACGCCTTCAATTTAAGTTGCAACTTTGCCAATTCACCGTATTGGCGTTTCGAGTATTTAATTTCATGAATCCGCCAAAGCAAAATATTTTCCTACCTTTACACCTGCAGCGCCTGCATCCCACGCGTTAGTTTCCACCGATATTATATTTCATAACTGCACAACTATGTCCAATCTTCCTCTCGCTGACACTGCTGCCCTCCCTGAATGGCAGAGGAACATTAAGGATGATGTTCTCGTGTCGCAATTGTCGCTTCCGGGAACGCACAATTCTGCTGCATGCTACCACGCGCTTCCTTCTGTAAGATGCCAGGGACAAGGCGTCACCGAACAGCTCAACCATGGTGTCCGATTTTTTGACTTGCGCGTTGCGCGCCCTTTGGTTTCTTTCTTGGGCTCCAAGGATGACCTCCAGGTTGTTCACGGAAACTTTCCTGTTAAAATTCCTATGGCTCTAAAGCTCTCAGACGTTCTAGACGAATTCTACAAGTTTATCCAGGACCATCCCTCTGAATTGCCAATTATCTCCATCAAACAAGAGGGCAATGACACCTGGGAGGGAGATGAATTTCCCAATCTCATTTGGAAGAACTATATTCATCCCCGCGAGGACAAATGGTATCTTGAGAATAAGATTCCCAAACTCGGCGAGGCACGCGGTAAGCTGATGCTTTTCCGTCGCTTTGGCGTCAAGGATGAGCAGCTCAAGGCTAAATACGGCTTTGAGGCCTCCTGGTGGAAGTACAACACTCCTAGTGATGACCGCGGCAAGTTCACTGTCCAGGACTGGTGTGAGGTCAAGGAGCCTACCGATTTGAAGGAAAAGGTCGGATACATTAACGAGCAATTGCAACGTGCCGTGAAGTACAACGAAACAGAGGATGCCACCAGGGATGACGGTGCCAAGCTCTTTGTAAACTTCTGCTCAGGCTCCAACTTTTTCAACAAAGAATGCTGGCCTGAGGGCGTGGCCAAGGCAGTGTCAGAGGGCATCTCGGGTATGTCCACTGGTTGCGGCATTGTAGTTATTGACTACGCCGAGGCCAATGACTGGAAGATTCCCCGCCAGCTCGTCGAGATTAACAAATCCAAATTTTCCAAATAACTCTATATACCTGGAGAAGAAAAATAACCTCCAGTAGCTTTCGTGTAATCGTACTTAGTAACTTGAATTTCAATGTTTAACCTCCCAACAGCTACCACCAATTAATATCACATCTCATTGTACGGCCAGCTCCCGTAACCGCAACAATTCCTTTATCCGAGCTTCTCCTTCAGCAAGTGTGCCAGTTCTTGGGGTCTCTAGGTGCAATCACCCTCATCATTGCTCATACCTTTTTAATCAACCCCCTGCGCGCTCTATTCGTAGTACTCTCAAGGTTCCCCAGCTATTTTCTCTTAGAGTACCACCGTGGTCTTCTAGTTTCCTCCAACGGCACAGACTCTGAGTCGTCGAGCACAGATAGCAGTGATACAGAACTCACTTCTATCAGACGCCGAACCCGCCTTGCCGCCTCAAACCCTGAAGACGAAGAGCTTTTCCGTTTTCTCAACTTTCATCGTCAGCACCAGATTCGCCTTCTTGGCCTCCCCAACAACTCCAGCAGCTCCAGTAGCAATAGCACAGTTTCTCTCCAAACCACCCTAGACACACAAGCGCAAGGTTCATCTGCAGGTTTGGACACTGAGCTACCACCCATCAACCCAAATATTAGACTACCTGTGGTTCTCAACTACCGTCGAAGAGAGCTACAAACAGACCTAGACGACCGCGACCAGGACGACACTGTGGATTACCAAGTCGACGACCCATTAACCTACTTCTATCGCAATATGGCCGCCAGACATAGTGCTAGAAACAATAGCAACATGTCCGGCTCAAATAGCAAGGTTGTCTATACTGATGACGAATGGGAAAAGGTCGTGAGCGACATGCATGTTGGCTTCCACGATCTCAACTCTCTGATTATGAATTACCTTATGATTGAGGGATATCAAGACGCTGCACGAAAGTTTGCACAAGAAGCTAAACTGAACCTTGCCAGCTCGGGGCTTGGAGGTATTACCTTGCCATACAACAATGGAGCCCCGGACCAGGAAGAAGTCTTTACTTCTGTGCACGATCGAATGATTATCAAAAACCTAATACATACTGGCCAGATCCAGAAAGCAATCGAAAAGATCAATGACGTTGATCCAGAGCTTTTGGATATCCATGGCGACCTTCACTTTGCCTTGCTCAGACTCCAACTGATTGAGCTCATTCGGGCATGTAATTATCCGTCTACGCTGCCAAAGAGCGGGCCTAGTATTGCACACGCCGCCCCAGGTGATATCGGCCCCGCGCTAGAGTTCGCTGCAACTCATTTAGCAAGAAGAGCACCTGCAAATCCCAAATTCCTTGCGGACCTAGAAAAAACCATGGCTCTGTTGTGCTTCCCTCCAGATGACAAAACCCTGGTTCCAGAGCTAAAGGAGCTAATGGATATCAAGCTACGCCAATCGGTCGCCCGGGAGGTCAACAACATCATTTTGGCCCGTCAAGGTATTGTAGGCCAGCCAAAGATGGTCAACCTAATCAAACTCTGGGCGTGGGGCGAGCAGGAACTCGCGAAGGAGAAAGTCGTTTTCCCCCGCCTAGACCGTTCCCGCCTGGGATGAAAAAATGATATATGAACGAAAACCCATGAAAAATATAGGTAAAATATCAATAAACAACTATATTATACACCATTGTACACGTACAAAAATTTAGGCTTCTCGTTGGGCCTTGTCAAGGGCGCTCAGATGCTTGTGCATCTTGTTGATAGCGTCCTTGCGATGCTGGCGAACTTCAGGCTCTACAGCGTCAATACCATCCATGGCAAACATTTTAAGCAATAGCAGTTCTGTCAGACGATGGTGCTCCTCGTCTCTGGCCGCTTTGTCCTTAGGAGTGTCGTTAATGAATGCATCCACGAGTGGCACGATGTCCTTCTCCAGGTCACTCATGACCTTGTCAATCTCCTCTGTGGGGGTCAAAGGCTTGACTACGGGCTCTGGGAAATCTCCGTACTCCTTCTCAACGGCAGGAGAAGAGCTCTTCTTGTTCTTCTTCTTGAGATGGTTCCCCTTCTTTGCTTTCTTGGCCTTTTTGGCCTTGTTGCGTGTCCGCTTGCGACCCTGTGTAGCAGGATCGGAATCGGAATCCTCGTCGGAGTCACCGCCTTCAGCGATCTGCTTAGGGGTGTTGAATACGACCTGAATTTTGTCGTTAGTCTTGATGCCATACCCAAGCAAAGATTTGGTGTCTTCGGTCAACTTTTCACCCTTGAAAGTCAGAGTAAACTGGTTGGGGTTAATGATCTGAGACGCCAAAGCAGCAGCTTTGTTCTTGCTCTCATAGATCTTGGGCGTAAGTAACTTGGAGACCAAAAACTTCAATGGCAAGACAGTGACACCGTTTGAAGGGGTTGCCTCGTTGCTGTAGTCGTCTTTAGTGAACTCCAGATCATATGACGAATTCTCAAACTCGATGATCACTTTGGTAGGTGCATCAGCTTTAAGAACATCCTTATCAAGTCCAAAGAGAACATTTAGGAAGATTTTCAGCATGCGAGTTGTCGCGAACCCGAGAAAAATCACGAAAGCGCCCATGGCTAATGTCTGAAGATCCTCTGAAAGGACAACCTCCTTACCACCGTTAATTTTAGTAGCCGCCTGCTGAACATATTGCACAAGTTTGTCGCTAGCAGGACTGCTTTTCAAACGCTCAATAATTTGTTCTAACACCATTGTCCAGTCAGTTATTCGCTGCAGCTTTTGTGGGCGCTAAAACGTAGGAGGGAAAGGTTTCAAAAGGATGGAAGATTTCAAGAATCGAACTCGATGGTGGGACGTGGGACAAAAGTGGGTAAGGACAACACTCAATATAGAAATTATCCGATCTGAAAAAAAAAAATTTATAAACCTCCACAGATCGAAGATAGATACCGATAGTCAAAGAATAAAGATGGCAGAAACCCCCGAAAAACAGACGAAGCCAAGGCGAAGTAAGCAGGAGGTCGCTCCAATATGGGGAGCCACAACTAAGAAGCTCACTCCAAGGAACGCTCCTTCTGCTGGAGCACCGGCGTTTGCCATGAACACAACCATCGGTCAGCACATTCTCCAAAACCCCCAAATAGCCCAGAGCATTGTGGACAAGTCCAATATAATGGAGACAGATACGGTACTTGAAATTGGACCGGGTACTGGTAACCTCACCATGCGAATCCTTGCTCAAGCTCAAAAGGTCATCGCTATCGAAATGGATCCTCGAATGGCCCGCGAGCTTGCCAAGCGTGGTGCCGCCGAACACGCCAATAAAAAGCTCGATATTATACTTGGCGACTGTCTGAAACTTAACCTTCCATACCATGACTTGTGCATTTCAAACATGCCGTACCAAATCTCATCTCCTATAATATACAAGCTTCTTGGCCAGAATCGACCGCCACGGGAGTCTGTGTTGATGTTCCAACACGAGTTCAATTTGCGGTTACTTGCACGACCCGGCGAGAGTGCGTACGGCAGGATTTCAGCTACCGTCCAAAGGTTTGCCAATGTTTCACTACTTATGAAAGTCGGGCGCAACAACTTCCGACCGCCGCCTGCGGTTGAATCTAGCGTGATCAAGATCGAAATGAAACAGCCCGTGTCTTTTGAGGAGGCGCAAGGGGAATCGCAACATGCCCGTGATTTCAAGGAGTGGGATGGCCTGCTACGAATTTGCTTTGTGCGTAAGAACAAGACAATTTCTGCATGCTTCAAGTCAACCCCAGTCATGAAGGGTCTCACCGATATTTACAAAAGTTCTTTTGCAAAAAAGAATGAGACTTTCGATGACGAAGAAATTGGAAAGATTGTCAAGGACAAAATCAGCAATGTGTTGGAGCAGTCAGGGTACTCCAGCAAGCGTTCAAATAAGTGCAACGAGGCTGATTTTGAAAAGTTGCTCGAAGCATTTAACGCGGCTGGTGTTTCTTTTGCAGCATTGGGCGAAGTTGATGACCAAGAATGATCTTAGAAAGTGCATTTGTGTAAGCAAGATAGAAGATATTTAAATTACTAATGGTTAAAGTCATGATCAAATTCCAGTCTCTAGTGTTACTAAAATTCCAATTCTAAATCAGACGTTTAGAAGCCAGCCAAGGTCTTTAAGGTATTGGAGTTCTAGGGGAATTTAGGGTCTAATTAGTTTAGGTGACACTTCCCTTCGAACTGTATTTTCAGAGGAGGTATCATTTCTGATTATTCACGTGAAAGTGAGAGGTATGTGGCTAAATCTCTATGGCATTGTAATCTGTGTAAACATCAGCTGGAGAGGCTGTTTTTTATTTAAGAAACCCGGAGACAATATGATGAGGTTTTTCAAGAAAGGGGCTACCGCCTTTTCATTTGATAATTCAGTGCCACTGACGAACACGGTCTCCCGGAGATCTCAGCCGACTGCTAACGTCTAATGAGTATAAAATTGATACATGTATATGATAAGAATAATAGTAATTCACTGCCTAAGATACAAAAAGGTCTTTTGCAAAAAATGTGATTTGAATTAAATTATGCAAGTATCACTTGACTTAGCCATCAACCTACTTGAATGCGAATGCTTTCATAAAAAATTTCTAGCAGCATTGTACGAGAAAAAAATTTCGAAGAATAGAAAAAGGTGATGGCATGAAAAAGTATGCCGTTGCCCAGAATCGAACTGAGGTTTCTTCGGCCACAACGAAGTGTACTAACCACTATACTACAACGGCTGATGTTTTTGTATGTAGAAACTGACTCAATAATAGTGTAAGGCCTGAAGTTTAGAGAAAGTGAATAGAACAGATTTTTGAAAAGGTTTAAACGTGTTGGATCTCAAATTTTATCTTTTTTTGTTTTCTTCTGACTGTGGCAGTTTGATATTAATTTTTTATATAGTGTTATTTTTTTATTTATTTTTTATTTATTCAGTTATAGCCCATTGCGTGGGCAAAAATATATTTACCTGTTTATCTGAGAATGGCAGTTGGACAATTGAAAGAGTGATGGGCAGCATGAGGTCTCACACTGAACTCAGGCCGTTCTCTTAGATTTCATGTTGTAAAATGGGCCTGAGTAATTTCCATTTGGACGGAGAACTAGAGGTCTAGGGAAGGCAAGGGCCACGAAAGTGCCCGCGCCTGCCCGCGCCTTTCTAGAAAACAAAATAGAGCTTAACTCTGTATATGCGTTCTTATAATTTCGTGCATATTTTTTTGGATAAGTATTGGTTGCCTTCTGCCTTGAGTGAAAAGAAGTCTCTATGTATAACTTTTAGCATTTCTTAAAATTTTTTTAAGGGAAAGAAACTCCAATTTTTATAATCTGTAACGACATCCATAAGATATATGAAGTAAATAAAATATTGCTAAAACACAAAATTATATACCTAAATCCGGGGACCAGAAGGCTCTTTTCCGTGTAAAGTTTCTTGTTTGCCTTGTCGCAGCTTTTCACTTCATTCTTCTTATGCACGATCTGGGTCAAATACTACCTCTGATTTCACTTCCTCATATTTTTTTTCACGTATTGAAAGCAGCTGGTAGGAAACAGTTAACTTGTTAGAAAAAAAAGTCATAGTTAAATATTATCTTTGATGGAAAAGGAACTAGTTTGCAGCCGCAAAACATGCAATAAATGCCCCCAAGCCATTACTGCTGACTAAAAAGCCTGGAGAATCAAATTTTGGAATTAGCTGTGGAGAATATACATGTATGTGGACCTCACACTAGGATGGTCTGAGAGGGTCTTGTATCCATTCCCCGTCCAATTCAGAATGATGACTTTATCGCTCGTAGTGCAGCTCACAAGCTTGTGCGCGGTATTGCCAAGCTGTCCACAGCGTTCACGGTCGTAAGTGGCCTTTTTCATACCAAATGCTTTTTTTATCTCTCTGTCTGTAATGTTTTTTTTTTTTTTTTTTTTAAATTGAGGGTGCCGGTTTTCATAGCCATTATCTGAGGCTCCTGTATTAGAATAATGTCTACTTGTAATTTTTCAAGTGCTTCCTTGTAGCTAACCTCTCCTTTCTAACAATTGAATTGTGAAATTGTCAACAGTTGAGATAGGATGCCGGAGTAATTTGCCAGGAGTGTTACTTGCCTTGTCTAGGTAAAGGCAGCGCATTCTCTGTTGTGGGGTTATCCAAATTTTGCGTCTCCAATTTTGTGATATATTGGGAGACGTGAAACATTTGGAACGGCGGGGATACTGCAATAGCTTTGCACCTTTGGAAAGTAGTGTGCTCATTGAATTAGACTGCGACGTTTTTGCCAATGCCTTTCACTTTTATTTCTTTTGATGTCTTTAACAGTTATCTCTCTGGGTACCGATATAGGACTCCCTTGTTCCTGTTTTCCATACCCAGAATAGAAAAGCCAGTGTCAATCGTTGAGAGCCATTCGGCAGCGGCACCTGCTATCTCTTCTTTTCGAAGTCCATACAGTAGATTAAATGCAAATCGTGATACGGTTAGACTTTGTGCATGCCATATAGCTTAATGCTTTTGAAAAATCTCGCTTTAATGCGTTCTTTGAAATCCTAAAACTTGCAAACGTCTCCGGATAATCTACCTTAACATAAACTGAGTATCTGTTGCTCATGCTAGCACTTCTTAGTGTCCATCTGATGATGATGACGATGATATTATCCATTTATAGTCCCATTTAAATAATGCTATCAGAGATGCAATAAATATATAAACATGAAAGTGAGACAGGAGTCAATAATTCTCTGATACAGACATGCTCTAGCTGAAATCGAACTATCCTCAATCTGACGTTTCTCTAATTTGTGATTTTTTAATCTGTAGCTTTGTTTATAGCATTCTGCTCTGTTGCATCCCTTTGTGTTTTGTTGTGATCCGTTGCATTCAGTAGATAGATAGATAATTTTTGTCTGGCCAATTTGCTATGACCGTAAATAAGAAATAATATCGAACTTTCACAAACATAAGGAAACAAATACATGTATAAAAAATTCCAGATCCAGCACCTTCTGGACCATTTAGACTCCTCCTTTTAGCTGGAAGAAAGAAAAATCCGCTGGAGGCAAAGACATCGGTTTCAGTCTGTGTCAATACTCAAAACTAAAACTCGGATCCATAAAAAGAAAGTCAAGAGGCCCGATGGTTTAGTGGTATAATTCTCGCTTAGGGTTTCTAAGCACGATTGCGAGAGGTCCCGGGTTCAATTCCCGGTTGGGCCCGAGTCACTAGTCTTAGTGATTCTTCTTTTTGTTGCGCATATTAGCCCTATTGCTGGAAGCTTTTTGTTCATCGGAGCAGAAATCAACTACATCATAATCTAGTAGCAATCTATTCTAGTTTTATATACCTATTCTCGATTAGCCCTGTTAACGAAGTGAAACTAGTCGACTAATCAACGAAAACCGTTCTTCGAGCCTTTGTAAAATATCGCGGGGCCCTTCCTGAGACTAAGACGTTTGGGGTAAAGGATGACTGGTCGCTTCTGTATGCTAGCTCGTCAAGAAGTGGAAGGTGCAGACTATGAGCCTGTGCACTGGCTGTTTTCCCGAAAAAGGAGTTGGCGCTAATCCAGTCGTGCAGCGTGCCTCAAAGCTAACAACTTACGGGAGGCCTCAATGGGACAATTTGAAAAAAAAAGATTTTGAAGAGTTGAGCGACATGTAAGAGTTGTGTCTTTATAGCCGGCCAGATTCGAATGGCCGTCACCAAGACGATTCGGCCATCTCATAACTGTATATAGCATGGCTGACTAGCTGGGCCTGCGCCGAGCGCTAGCCTGTGCTAAGCTAGTGATCTGTGGGGAATAGCCCTGCTCTGTACCATGCTGGGTATTCCAGTTGTCTCCATTAACTTGGATCATCAGGGAGGAATTGTGTTTTGTGTACATGCAAATACGTTACAAGTATACACGAGATGATCCTGAAGGGCACTTTCGAGTGCTCAAATATAAATGAAAATGCCCACCACGCAACACCATGACATCAGTCTCTTTTATCTCAGGAAACGCTTGCAAGAGGTAAAATATGAACAATAATACTATCACTGGAGATATCACGATGGGAACGGATGAGGGAGTTGCATGACGACTCTTCAATAACCTATGTGGGTCATCGATCCTTTTCAAAGTCAGACTGAAAGGAGCATTATACAAAATGGCCAGAGTAGATAACGAGCTCAGTTTCGGTTGTAAAGCGGGCAGTAAGCTTGGTTCAGGCTGTGAGGCGTGCTGTGGCCTCATGTAATCTGCAATATGGCAAACAACCGTAGTTGAATGCTTTTGGGCACCAAAAGCATGGGCCGTGTGCGTTTTTTTGGCATAGTATATTCACCATAGTATGAAAATCAATCTGAAATTTAGATCATTCTAGGATTTGGCCAAACTCTAAAAATTTCTAATACCACTCCAGCTAGATTTATTCCACAATCTAAAGTTGTAACAAAAATATTCTTTTAGTCCAGTTTTAGGAAATTCTTGTTCAGTTGGACTAAATTTGGATGAGTATTCTCGATTTCCACAGAATACAGTATCCAATTGTATTCATTCCTGAGCTTTAGTGATTGTTATGCCACAAGTAATGAGCATCACTATTGATGGATAATTTAATATGAGTCTGAATGATGGAGTCTCAAGTTAGTGTCATGGCACAGCTGTATGTACAGTACTTTAAAGTTTGGGCCAACTTTACCAGAGCTCCTGGGGTCATCCCACGGAAGTCATGTACTCACGTACACGTACAGTTGAACTTGAAAAGTCTAGGCCGTTTAGACATTCAGCACCACCACCAATGGACTCGGTCCCCCGCGTAAAATCTTGGCTGGCTGCTAACGTCTAAGGAGTACATAAACCGCAGTTGACATATAACTAATAATAATAATAAAAACACAGCATAAAATCCCAAATTGAACACCAACTTTTCCTGTTCTGCTAAACTCAACGCGCCATATACCGTAAGTAGCCCATCCTATCCATATGGAATATATCCAACGTGAGAAGAGCTAGGATACCCTCAATTGGTGATAGGCAATACTAGCTTTGCAATACCACTTTAACCTTTCTAAATTCAGCTCACAACTATCACTCGAGGCGTACCTTAAACAAAATTCAGGAGAGTCAGACAATTCTCAGCTTATTTTTCGTATGAATCTCTGAAAATGCTCTTGTTTCCTGAATTTTATTACTATTATTAGCAGTACTATTAGCAATATTGTCTCTTGATCAAGCAGCTTCAGAACGTTTTTAAGATTTTTCCTCTTCCAGTAGGCTTGCGAAATTTTTAATGGTAATCCCGTATCGACGTAAGCTGGCACATGAATCAGGGTTTGCCTTCTTAATCTTAATTCTGTGAATCGTACTCCCAATTGTGCAGGGTTTTCAGCGTAAAATTCAATCATTGGATCAATTTGAAGTCATCATGTTGAAACTTGAAGTCTTTTACATGTGCACTCGATTCCAGTGGAAAGCTAACGTTTTGCTATGAACCCTTTGAATATTTCACTCTATTTTGATGAGAAAGATCAAATCAACAAATTTCGTAAATTTTAAGACTACCATGAAGGTAGAGGGCAAGACTTGCCTGGCTTTACCAAAATTTAATGGGTACTCCTTAAAGGGCAATCATCGTTAACTGGTACAATTTCACGAACGCTGGAGTGGTGTTACAAAGTCTTGACTACTAGCACCAATTGAAAGCGCCCTAGCTCTTCTAAGTTTAGATATATTGATTAAAATCTAAATTGGTAGGTTATTAACATTATGTAGCGCTTTAGTTTGCAAAGCAGAAAAGTCAGGATTCAAAGTTTTCAAGCTGCGTTTTTTTTTGAAGGCAATTGTGTATAATCGGTCAGGACTTCCTTCCCCATCTCTTCCTCCCACGCCCTGGATTTTTGTTCCTGTGTTGAGTCTGAGCTTTTCTTTCAACTTGAACCAGCTCACCATCGTCTGATCTCATACAGCTAGTGTTCGTTCATATCGCGAGCTAACTTGTGAAAATTGAAATTCTTCTACTTCGGATCCTATTTCAAATTACCGATTTTAGAGTACTGTCAATACAACTTAAGTAAATATATCTCATACGGTTAGTACCAGTTTGTACCTATATACTCTAGAAAACTTACTTGTAAGAACTAAACTCACTATCTCAGAGTACTACCAATACAACCTGACAATTATTTCAATTGATATGAGGGTCAAAAAAGATTATAAAATAGAGCGTTTAGCCACAATTTTTTCTTTCGCTTGACATCAAAGTCGTTCGTTATCAACTTAAATAACTAAGATGCAGTTTTCAATCCTAGCCCTGTCCGTGGCGCTAACTTGTACTTACAGCGCATTTGCTATGCCCCAAGTAGGAAGCGTCTCGCTTAGAGCGTCCGCCAAATCTACCTCCCAACTTGCCGGTGATATCTACAAGTGCCGCTTAACATGCGACCAAGCCGTTGTTGAATGGGATAGATGTCGGGTTAATGCGGACCCTCAAATTCTCAGAAGATGCACCTGCTCGCGAAACTCTCCTTTTTTAAGTCGCGCTGTACCTTGTGAGAGCTGTGGGCCCATATGGGAAGAGTACAAAAGTCAACTAGAGGAGCCCTTATCTATGTGTGCTGCGGTTGTTAGTTCCTCTACTACCTCATCAGCAACTTCCTCTGCTGTGTCAAGTACTTTTACTTCTTCTAGCACTGCTGCGTCAACCTCATCAACCGGTCCTGCTTCATCAACTGGTCCTGCCTCTAGCACTGCCGCTTCATCAACCGGTCCTGCTTCTAGCACTGCTGCTTCATCAACTGGTCCTGCTTCTAGCACCGCCGCTTCATCGACCGGCCCTGCTTCTAGCACTGGTGCTTCATCAACTGG
>JAJMAG010000272.1:0-29321 GCA_030564905.1 Geotrichum fermentans
ACTGTGCTACCGCACGGTTGTTAGTCTTGAGGCACGTTGTACGACCGAAGTAGCACTGATCCACTCTCTCCGGGAGAAGGCCTAGTGCGTAGTGGCACTCTGGCCTTCTCCCTTCTTCTTTACCGAAGCTTGCTTACCTAATTTATTACTGATGCTGTCTGAGACGAGATATGGGGAGGTTCTGCCAAGAATCGTTACAAATAAACTTCGAATTAAAGGGCATCACACTAGTGCATTCAATGGTTGTACCTCCCTCCTCCATAGCATAGTGCCTGGCTACCACTACGAGACAATATAACATCCACGCGGCTGCTAGCAGTAGAGTATAAAAGCACACACACCTTGTGCTACTAATGGGCTCAATTCATACACGTAGGTGTAATAAATCAGTATGCCTTGCGTGCAAAGTCATTGTGTAGTTCGTTCATGAGATCATTTACCATTTACGGAATCGCTCCATCACTATGCAAAAGCGTGTCAACTCGCTCGATTATCTTCAATATTGGAGTTATTACTATTATTTTTTACTGCAAATGCTTGTGTGTGTGTGTAGCTCACCTCAGAAAGATCCAGTAGATGAGGAAAAGGAAAATAAGAGAAATGCCCACCACTGGAATGTACTGGCGGATGAGCGCCTCGAGATTAATGCGCTTGGCCTTGCGATGGTACTTTTTGCTCTCGGTGCGCAGCGACGACGACAGATCCGACATCTTGTCGAGCGACTCGCCCCTCTGCAGAATGTCGCTAATGTTCTTGGTCATGATCTCGGTGACGTTCTGCAACTCGGCGTTCAGGGCGTTGAGGTTACTCGTTGCCCGCGTATCGAGAAACAGCTCGCGGGTCTTGTTCAAGAACGCCTCGTGTTTTTGAAAGTAGTAGGGCCGCAAGCCGGGCTTGTTGACCTCGGCGCCAAACGACTTGCTGAACTCCTTGGCGATCTCGTCCAGGTAGGAGAACGCCAGCTTGTTGGGGTACGAGTGGTCGCAGATGACCATGTAGATGACGCCGTCGTCCGTCATCAGGTAGTGGATCGTGTAGGCGCCAGACTCTATGCTTGCTCGTGGAGCCGAGTTCTGGTTCACCTTGCGCACAAGCGCTTTGAGCTGGGCCTTTTGCTCATTGAGGGGCTGATCGTTTTCGACAGAGGCGCAAAGGGGGTTACCTAGGATGATTGTGTGAGCAGAAGTTAACTGGAGGACTGGATATCAGCTTGTTTACTTACCATCGCTAACGCGAGCAATGTATGTGTGTAGGACCATTATGGCGTGGGTTGCAAGAGAGAGATAGCGGTGGTGCTGTCAATCCACGACCCACGCAGGACCATGCTGGGAAGTATCAGTGAGGTGGTCAATGGTCACGTGATGCGAGTGGTGCTGGAATCACCACGCCAGCAGAGCATCGTACTATTCAGCAGATGTGCAAGCGAAGACAGTAAGAACAGACAACGGAGTGTTGTGGAAATCTGTGCTTATGGCTGTCTGTTTTCCGTCGCAGCGTGTGTCTATCAGGGGTTGTAAATAGTTTGCCATTTGAGAAAAGAAATAAAATAAAGTAAAAACTCTTGTATTTCGGACTGAACATTGGAGTCTTTGCAAATCTTTCACGTTAGTGAACAACTCCGACTGCCCATGAAAAAGTTCTGCGCTGATTGGAATTTTCTGCAATATTTCCAGTGTCACAAGCACCAGTCACAGCCAAAGTCACGGATTATTTGTTCTTAGGGCTGTGGGCCCCGATAACGCAGTCGACGTTTCTCCGGTGGTGCCAGTGTGCGGCGCCGCGTTGGCTGAAAACAAAGAAGAAAAAGGCAATTTGGAGCCAAAATTGCAACGCCATGAATGAGAGCGGAGATAGCCACTGCGTGCGCGCTGGCGCTTGGATTCGACGTGCCGCAAGCGCTACGCAAACTAGTTGAAGGGGCAGCGCAGTGGGCCGATCGCTACGATGGGTAATCTCGCCGTGTTCAAATATTTTGCTTGGGTTTTTGGGAAATTCCGGGGTAGCAACACTTTTTCCACCACAGGGAAAGTTTGAAGTTTTGCAAAAAGCCAAAAGGCCTCGCCTCCTGCAGCACTCAGGCAGCTCAAGCAGCTCAATCATCAGCAATATCTCAAGCCAACCGACTCAAGCGTCTGCGAACTTTGGGCTCCTGTGCCATCAGCAGCTGGTCCAGCGCTCCTTCACCCCCATGCGTGCCACCGCCACCTCCTGGGCCTCTTCCTCCCCTCAGCGCTGCTCTTGTTGAGCGCAGGCCTTTCTTCCACCTGGGCCCCCCGCCCCCTCCCAACGGTCCCCCACATTTAGGCCGCCCTCGGGTGCCCCTGCTGCGGGCTGTTCCTTCCCCAGCAACCTTCGAGCAAACAACTGCGCTGGGGATCGACACACTAGCGCCCACGACGAGTAATTTTACTTTTAAACTTTTTTTTTCAAAATAAAAAAAATAAAAAAAATAAAAATTTTTCACAAACTCAGCGCCTGTGCTAATTTTAATGTCGTCCTGGGCTTCGTTTGCATTTCCACTTCCAGGAGGTACCGCCCGGGGGTGCAAGTTCCCCACGGGTCGCTGTGTCTTCACCAAACAGTCAACCTCCCCGAAAGACTCCAGTTATAAAAGACGCCAATATTTCTTCAGTCTGGGATATCGTGAAAAATTAATACACTTTCTCTCTACTATCTCTCTTAAAGAACTCATAGATTAAAACCACCCCCTTTATTACCTTAAAAAACACCATTGCTTAAATGACCGCAGACTTGCTGGAATACTTTGTGGGCGTCGACGTAGGAACTGGCTCAGCCAGAGCTTGTCTCATCGACGCCCACGGTGAGATCCTCGCCGTCACAACACAGGCAATCACAAAGTGGGAGCCCAGACCGGACTACTTTAACCAGTCCTCCACCGAGATCTGGGACGCCGTCTGCTCCTGTGTCAAACTGGCCGTCGCCCAGGCCCAGGTCGATCCGGCCCAGATCCGCGGCCTTTCCATGGATGGCACCTGCTCGCTCGTCGTTCTGCGCGAGGGCACCGACGAGCCTGTCGCCGTCGGCCCAGACTTTGCGGAAAACGACCAAAACATCTTGCTGTGGATGGACCACCGCGCAGTCACCCAGACCAACGCAATCAATGCCACCAACGACAATGTCCTCAAGTACGTCGGTGGCAAAATGTCCATTGAAATGGAGATCCCAAAGGCCAAGTGGCTCAAGGAAAACATGCCGGAGGGACTCTTTGAACAGTGCAAGTTCTACGACCTCCCGGACTTTTTGACCCACATGGCCACCGGCAGCGAGTCCAGATCGTTCTGCTCCATTGTTTGCAAGCAGGGCTACGTCCCTGTCGGCATTGATGGATCCACCACCGGCTGGTCCAAGACCTTTTTGCAGTCCATTGGCCTCCCCGAGCTGGCTGAAGACAACTTTAGACGTCTTGGCGGCGTCCATGGCACCAACGGAACCATTCTATCTGCTGGCGAGAAGGTCGGCTACCTCACCGAAGACGCTGCCGAGCGCATGGGCCTAACCACCAACGTCGCAGTTGGCGCAGCCGTCATTGACTGCTACGCTGGCTGGATCGGCACCATTGCGGCCAAGGTGGACTCGCTCCCGAGCCCTGCGACCGAAGAAGAAATCGTCTCTCAGCGCCTGGCTGCCGTCGCTGGCACTTCTACCTGCCACCTGGTCATGTCCAAGGAACCCGTGTTTGTCCCCGGGGTCTGGGGTCCTTACAGGGACGTCATGTTCCCCGGTCAGTGGCTTGCCGAGGGCGGCCAGTCTTGCACTGGCGAGCTTTTGCATCATGTCCTCACTAGCCACCCCGCCTACAATGATGTCAGTAAACTGGCTCTGACTGCTCAAATCTCCATCTTTGAGTGGCTGAACGACCATCTCGAGAAAATGTGCGCTGAGCAAGAGGCTCCAAGCGTTGCTTACCTGGCTCGCCACTTTTTCTTCTACGGCGACCTTCACGGCAACAGGTCTCCCATTGCGGACCCCAGAATGAAAGGTAGCGTTGTCGGTCTTGACATGAACAGTGGCCCGGACGATCTCGCCATCAAGTACTATGCGGCCGTGGAGTTCATTGGCCTTCAGACCAGACACATCATTGAGGCTCTCAACACTAGCGGCCACAACATCAAGGAGATCTACCTTTCAGGCGGCCAATGCCGCAACCCTCTCCTCACACAGACCATGGCTACTGCGACGGGTATGCCCGTTGTCATGCCCCACTACATTGACGCCGCCGTTGTGCTAGGCTCGGCCATGATGGGCGCAAAGGCCGCTTCCAACGGCACCAAATCTCTGTGGGACATTATGAACAGCATGTCCAAGGAGGGCTCTGCAGTTCTCCCTGAAACCGTCGGCACCATCAACGCTAAGCTCCTGGCAGCCAAGTACAAGATCTTTTTAGACATGGCCGCTACTCAGCAGAAGTACCGGGCGGCGATTGATGACGTTCTTGCCTAATTAATGCAAGAGTGAACGTTTGAATATTTATATTTTTATTTATTTGTCTGTATTAATGATTAACAGTTGTATTGATTTTCAGTGAACCATGTGTAACGGATCTAATGTGGGCTGCGAATAGCGATCATAAAAAACATGATATATTTCCAGGTACGAGAGTCTTGAAGCCGCTGTTCAAGACGAGCTATTTCCATGATCCGACTTTTCCTGAAACAAGCTCCTAGTCACCACATTGCCTCATGTTGAACGACATTGAAGGTCGAAACGCTTGCACCATCGCTGATTCACTATTGCGCCTTCACTAGGGCCCCGTTCTGACTCTTCCTTACTCCCCTGACAAAAATTCCAGAACTCAGGGTAAGGGCCGGGATCATCCAAAATATCTACGCCAACAAATCTTTTTTCTCCAAGTCGACACTGAGTTAACAACAGAGCGTCTTGCCCTTCCTTTTACGTGCGAATTGCATATGTTGAAGCATCTTCCATTTGCTCTCCAACTGCGCTCAACTCTACATCACTACCCTACAATCTCTAGCAGCCACCGCCTGTTCTCAACCGCCATCGTCATGTCTGCTCCCAAGGTCGCCCAGCCCAAGTGGTATGCCCCACAGCATACCGACGAACCGGAGCCTCTGAGACTCTACAATTCGCTCACCCGTTCCAAGGATGTGTTTGTCCCCATGAAGGGCAAGCGCGTTACGTGGTACTCCTGCGGCCCTACCACCTACGATGCAAGCCATATGGGACATGCCAGAAACTACGTTGCAACAGACATCAGCCGCAGAATCATGAAGGACTACTTTGGCTACGATGTTTTCTTCGTCCAGAATGTTACAGACATTGACGACAAAATCATTATTAGTGCTAGACAAAGCTACTTGTTCAATAAGTACGCTGCCTTGAACTCGAGCACCGTTACGAAAGAAATGATCGCTGAGGCTTCTTCAGCATGGGCGGAATATGTGACCAAGAACCTTTCCAAGCTGGGTGCTCCGGCGTCATTAGATGCTTTCACTGCTTGGGTCGAGTCCGCTGATAAGCCCAAACTGGCACAAGAGAACCCCAAGTTCCCCATGCATTTGGAAGCTGCCCAGACTGCTCTCAAGGCGATTACAGGCAAGCACGACAACCCTGAGGAATACCTGGCTAGTATTCGAAGTGTCCTGATCCCTGTTTTGGACGCCAAGGATGGCCACTCCGTCACCGATCCAGAGATCTTCCGTGCTCTGCCTGCTTACTGGGAGAAAGAGTACGACAATGACATGAGAGCCTTGAATGTGTTGCCATCTACGCTTACGACCCGTGTCTCGGAGTATATTCCTGAGATCATTTCATTTGTCGAGAGGATCATTGCAAATGGTAATGCTTACCGTACTAAGGATGGCTCTGTTTACTTTGATACCATTGCCTTTGAAAAGAACGGCAATGTCTATGCCAAGTTGCAGCCTTGGAATAAGGGCAAGCAGGAACTCATTGACGAAGGTGAGGGCGCCCTATCTTCTGATGGATACGAAAAGCGTAACAACAACGATTTCGCCATTTGGAAGGCTAGCAAACCCGGTGAGCCTGCTTGGTCCTCTCCCTGGGGTGAAGGCCGCCCTGGATGGCACATTGAGTGCTCTGTCATGGCATCCGAGGTTCTCGGCTCACAAATCGACATCCACTCGGGCGGTATTGATCTTGCCTTCCCCCATCACGACAATGAAATCGCACAATCCGAGGCGTGCAGCGGTAACCACCAGTGGATCAACTACTTCCTGCACACCGGCCATCTCCACATTGAAGGTCAGAAAATGTCCAAGAGTTTAAAGAACTTTATTACAATTCGCGAGGCTCTTCAAAAGTACTCCCCGCGCCAAATGCGTCTGGCGTTTGCCCTGCAGCAATGGAACACGCAGACGGACTTCAAGGAGAACTTGGCGGATGTCAAGGCTTACGAGAGTACCATCACCAAGTTTTTCAGCAACGTCAAGGCGTTTATCCGTGAAAACGAAACAGCCGTCAAATCGGGTGTCATTATTTCCAAAAAAATATGGGTGCACGAGCGCAAGCTTATAGATGCTCTAGACGAGACAAAGGTCGCTGTTCATAATGCTTTTGCAGATAACTTGGCTGTGCCAGTTGCTCTGTCGCATCTTACGGATCTCGTGTCCAAGTCCAACCAGTACTTGTCTGACGTTGGCAAGGACGTGAGAGTCGAGGTTCTCGGCGATGTTGCTTCTTGGATCACCAATATCTTCCGCATTCTCGGGTTCAAAGTCAACAGTGACAGCATTGGCTGGGCTAGTGAAGATAGCACATCCGCTTCTACGGAAGAGGTTGCCCTTCCATACGTCCAAGCTCTTTCTTCTTTCCGTGACTTTGTCCGCAGCAAAGCCATTGAAAAGGCTCCTTATTCTGAGTTCTTGACTGCTACGGACAAGCTGCGTAACGACGAAATGCTGAACCTTGGCGTTTCACTGGATGACCGTCCCGACGGCCCCGCTCTGGTTAAATTCCTCGACTCGCGCGAAAAAGCCGAGCTGATTGCTCAGCGCGACGAGAAGGAAGCGCGTGCCGCCGAGAAGGAAGCGCGCCGTCTCGCGCGCCTGGAGGCCGAAGAAGCCAAGAAACGCGAGGAGGCTGAAAAGGCCAAGATCAAGCCTTCTGAGATGTTTAGGAATCTCCCCGATGTGGCTGAGTGGGATGAAGCGGGACTCCCTTCCAAACTGAAGGATGGCACTCCGGTTCCTAAATCGCAGATCAAGAAGTTCAAGAAACAGTTTGACATCCAGACAAAGCTGTATGAAAAATACCAGAACCAATCGTAACCAAAAACCAAAAATACTAACAAGTTAATTATTATGTGATAAATATGGCTGTGCTATAGATAATTTCCGGGCTTCTTGCTTCAAAATAACTATGGATCGATCTGAAACAAACATTTGAGCTCATTATATATATATATATATTTTTAAATAGCGCAAGGACGTCCTGATGACATTCAAACTCAGCGGTAAGTTCGAATCGTGCATCCTGGCGCACAGACTTCCACAGCCACACACTGGTCTTATATAGTCTTATGATTTGCCATATGTTGCCTACGCGTAGCCCGAAAACTCGACGATATCAATCTTAGACGAGTACTGAGAAATGCCTGGCTCCCCCTTGCCCTTTATGGCCACGCTAACCCGCATATAGAAATATTCCATACGCGTAGTTTGGCGTGGCGCGAATTTACCCTGTCTATATAAGGATATCGACCTGCAGATCTCAAAACCAGCATGCCGCTTACATTTTAAATTTTTTTTATTTTTTTTCTTATTTTATTTTGGGTCTGCTAATATTCCAACCCCCTTCCTCCTGAAATCGCCAACTTATTTTTTCTGCTTGCGGCTCCAGTCTCTTTTTTTTGTTTCCCTTATATTCCATCTGGATTAATTTTTTTTTTTGTAATAATCGATCAGCTCAAGCCTCAGTCTTGGAATACACGTCCAATCGACATATACTCTCGTTTACTTTAGGCTTCGTCAAGGTAAGGTTCACCAGCCCTAGGTCTCTGGCCCGTGGGATTTTGTTGCGCCGCGCTAACATACCACAAGCTTCCGTCTGGTAGAATCGTGGCCCAGATGCACTTCATATCCTAATCAACCACTTAATACATCATCATATAGACATGCGACGGCGGACACAAGAAACACCCCTACTGGGGATGCTGTGTCTGGCGTTTTTACCCATTGCCGCTGCCAGCCTCCAAGTCGAATCAGTCAAGCCACCATCAATTGTCAACAACCTTGGAAAGATGGCCGTCATTGGCCAATACGACGGCATTTCACAGTATACGTTCGAAGGCCAACAAACCACGATTTCAACTCCCTACTTTGACTCAATTATTGCGCAGGTCGAAGATGAGATTTTCCTCAACCAGGGGACGTCTAACGGTAGGGTCAAGGACTGGTGCCAGATAGACGAGTCCGTCTACATGGCCGGCAACTTTACGAAAATCGGAACCGTCGACACGCCCGGCGGCTTTGCGCGCTTGAATGCGTCATCCGGGGCCATTACGTCGCTGGGACAAAGTCTCAACGGCAGCATTTTCGCCTTGTACTGTAATTCAACAAGCAATTCCGTTTATGCAGGAGGAAACTTCACGTACGAGAATTCGACCGGCGCCGCGGTTTACGACATCAGCTCGTCCTCGTGGTCAACACCCTTGTTTGGCGGGTTTGCCAGCGGAGCCAGCATCAACGCAATCGTCAACTTCAATAATAACCTAATTTTCGCAGGCTCTTTCGACGGCCTTGCCAACGACTCGTATACAGGCTCGACAAGCACGCAGGAGTCCAATTCGACATTGCTCAGTTCGCAGCGCATCAGTTTTAACTCCACGACTGTCAACACTGCCGGTTCAGCCGATGGCAGCGACCCACGAAGTATCGTTTGTCCCTCAGATCACTCTGATTGGGTTATGTCAGGCGCCGATGTGGGATCGTGGAGCGCCCTGTGGCCTTTTAGTTTTTCGCCGACAAAAATGCGGCTATATAATTTGAAAGAAGAAGGCAAGGGAACGAGGGTGTTTCGATTGCTGTCTTTCCCGTCAAACGGCATCATGAACTTGACATTTACTAATTCATCTTCCGACAAGCCGTATTATTGCGATGCTTGGTGCGATTTGCCTCTGCGTAGCGATCAGGAATATGTGGACTTTGAGTTTGTCAACTCCATCAGCACGTCCGGCCTGTTGATTCAAATCCTTGGAAGCTACAATTCAAGTGGTGGACTGGGCGGAATCGAGCTTTGGCAAAACGACCTGTTCACCTACGCCAACGAGACCTTCAACCGCGCCGACACTTGTGTAGAGACCAGCGATATTGCGCAATCGACCTTGACGGGTGATTTTGTCGAGCCTGACGTGAGTGGCTCGACCTATGTGTCCATTAACGTTACCGAGCAGTCGCAAATCAGTGGTATTTCCGCCAAGTTTGAGCCCAACGTCACGCATTCCGGCAACTATTCTATTTTGGTCTATACCCCAGGCTGCGTTCAAGATGGCACATGCAGCGTCCGCCAGGGCGTTCGGGTGTCGGTGTTTGCAACCGAAAACGGCGAGCCGGTCAACACAACACTTTATGAAACCAACGACTACGACAAGTATGACAATGTGTTTACTGGGTCCATGAGCAAGATTTCAGATGGTTTCAGGCCGTACGTGACTATCTCCCCTCTGTCTGGTAACACCGTTCCGTTTACCTTTGTCGCAGACCGCATTCAGACTATTCTTCATTCGATTGAGGAAGTTGAAAGCGTTTCCATAAGTACCATTTTCGAGTACGAGGCGTCTAATTTCACCAACATTAACAACTCGAGCTTACCGGTTGGAAATACCACCATCAACTCACTTGGCTCGCTTTTGAACAAGTCGGCTATTATTAACTCGCTCTATGCTGAAGATTCTCGGCTTCTTGTCGGCGGCAAGTTTTCAAGTTCAAAACTTGGAGATAATATCTTCCAGGTGACGTCAGACAAAGCCCAGGCCGTCAACGGTAGTGGTCTCGACGGCCCGGTTAACGGCTTTTTGAGTAACTCTGACAACTCCGTCGTTGTTTTTGGTAACTTTTCAGGTCTCGTGAAAACCTCCATTAACGGCACGAACAATGTTGCGCTTTATAATTTAAGTGCAGATACATGGGACACTATTGGCCATGGTGTCAGCGGCGAAGTTACAAGTGCTACCGCGATGAACCTTAATGGAACATCTGTCCTTGGGTTTTCAGGAGACTTTGACAAGGTCTACGACAATTCTTCAAGCGCCCTCTCCGTGGACGGCTCTGGCCTGTGGGTACCTGAAGATGGAGCGTGGTTCCAGGACTCGTCTCTCTCGAGCTTCTTCCTGCAGGCACGCTTGTCCAACTCGGTTTCTTACAACAACACCATGTTTTATGCCGGGTACGTGCGCATGTTCCAGTCGTCGAGCAGCGGTTCGTCGTTTCTGTACGACGACTTGTCCGTTGAGCAGACGCCGTTCACGTTTGTGAGCAATCCGTCAGTGGGCAATACAACCAGACTTGAGAAACGAAACACCATTCTTCAGACCGGCGACAATACAATCAACGCCGGTGTATTTGCGAATTCAACGTTTTCAGTCATGGCTGGTCACTTCCGTGCCACGGCCAATAATCAGACTTTTTCAAACTTGATAATGCTTAATAGCGGAAACGCGCAGGGATTACCGAATGGAAGTATCGAGGAAGAGTCGACCTTTTACGATCTCTACGTGAATGATGGGGTCCTCTACGCCGGTGGTGACTTCTCGGGAAATGTCTCAGGCTCCCCAATCTCAGGTCTTTTTTTCTATGACTTGAATAAAAATGAGTACATGAGCATCCAGCCCCCCGGTGTTTCAGGTGACCAGGCAGTTGTGACCAGCATTGAAGTGCGCCCCAATACTGATTCGCTTGTTGTTGCTGGGTCCTTTGAGCAAGCCGGCAGTTTGGCCTGCAACTCTCTTTGTATCTACGACCTGAGCGGCCACAGATGGACAACCCCTGCTGCTGGTTTGACCGGCATCGTGTCCTCCATGGCATTCATTGGCAACGATGTACTTGTTCTCGCCGGCGACCTGGAAGTGAACAATACCAAGGTGTATTTAGCCCAGTACGATTTTGAAGCTAGTGCGTATTCTACTTTTGGAAGCCAGTCGACAAGTCTCCCCGGGCCCATCAACAGTTTTGTGCTCAACGGGAACAAGGTTGACTCTGTGTTTGCAAGTGGCCTTGACTCATCGTCCAGCAACGCCTACGTGTCTCACTGGAATGGTTCATCTTGGAACAGCATTGACTCTGTTATCGAGGCTGGCTCCACCGTGACTGAACTGTCATTGATGGAGCTCCAAGACTCCCATACCGCCAACGACGTGCTACCCGTCAACGAGGTTCTACTTATATCGGGCAATATCATTCTCAAGGATTTCGGCAATGCCTCGGCAGTCTTCTTTGACGGATCCTCGTGGCAGCCTGCTTTCCTTACCACGATGAGCGACGGTTCTTCCGGCATCATCAACTCGTTCTTCTCGCAGTCCTCCACTTCCTTCAGCAAAATCGCGACGGAGAGCCACATGGACCGCGGCTTCGTCGTACTCATCTCCCTGGCCATCGCCATCGCCCTGACCTTCATCTGTGTAGCGCTGGGCCTGCTGGTGGCTTACTTCCGCAGGAGGAGCCAGGGCTACGTGCAGGCGCCGAGCAGAGTGTCGGAGGCCGAGATGGCGGAGACGGTCCCGCCGGTGTCTTTGTTTGAAGAGATGGCAGCCCAACCACCAGGCCCGCGTCGTCGGGCCTCAGGTCTTCTTTAAAAAAAAAAAAAGTTGGATTTGTTTCAAAGAAAAAAATCAAAGAAAAAAAAAGAACAAAAAAACCAAAAAAAAGCCAAGCCCAAATAAAAAGTGCAAAACACAAGACTTTTTGTATACTGAGACAAAGCAAATTATCATCAACTCAAAGTCTCCTTTCCAAAAATTTGAATTTATTTCTGACCCATTTTTTTTTTTTGAATTCCTTCTTCAAGTTCCCATCTCTTTCACTTTTGTTTAGTTTTTTTTTTTTGTTTTCATGAATTTTTTCTTTTCTCCATCCCCGACATTTTCTCTGCGCGGTTGATATATAACTCCCATGCTACATACTGTACCTATCTTTCCTCTTTTTTTTTTTTTGTTTTTTATATTCGCTTTTTATTTTTATTTTATAAGTTTTGTTTCCTTCAATGTTAACTTTGCAGTGCTTTTTTTTTTAAAAAAAAAATAAATTAGCTTGAAAAAAAAGATATAATACTGGAATTTTGTCTAGTAGTTATACAACATTTGAAGTGCACGTATGTACGAGTCTGGAGTCTGCAGTGAATATTTGGTGTGGCCAGGTACGTGTTTGGACTTGAAGACTAAACTTGAATAGTTCAGCTAGTAACTCATAAACTCATAATTCATAGTAACTTGTAACTTTGAAGTTTGAGAGTTTGCATAACAACCCTAGGCTGCAGCGCGCTCAATCGAAATTTTGGAACTTTCAGAAGTTTGGAAGTTTGGAAGTCTTGAAACAAAACTTTGAAAAAACTTTGACTGAGTTAAGCGATGCTATAATAGTTCAAGTGTTTGTTTCAAACTTGCACTTGAACAACATGAAATTTAACATCAGGCTGAACGGGTAAGCTAGGACGAGACCTTTATGGCTATGCACGTCTTAGTGTGTCACCAAAGAGCCAGGAGCGTCAAAGGAAGGGGCTCTTGAAAGCCCTGGTGCGACAATGTTAGAATTTGTTGGTTACATATGAGAGAAGTAAAACGCTTGCAGTCCACACGCAAGAGAAAAGTCTCAAGCTGAAGTATTTTATGATATAAGGAGTTGAAAACACGCGTGTTACAAAAGATCCAAAAAAGTTCATGCATTCGCTTCAATCTACTTGTGACAAACTACCTAACTCACAATACGAAAAAAAATTAAAGAGCGCAATCTCCAAAAGTTTAAAAATTATCTTTTTTTTTTGTTTCAAGAATATAAATAAATAAGAAGTATAATAATAATATTGAAGAAAAAAAAAATAGTGGCCGTTCTCAAATGAACAGCAGTATTCCCGCGTCTACCTTCCTTTTTTTAAATCATCGCAAACAAGAGAGCAGCAATACCAGCAACAATGCTATTGCTGGCACTGATCAGAGGTGCACCGTTAACCGTTGCCACAGAAGTCGTAGCCTGTGATGGTTTTACGGTCGCTGGAGCCGTGGTCACTAATGTGCTGGACTCGATTGCCGCAGTCTCAACAGGAGACGTCGCCGGAGCATTTGTAGTTACAGGGCAAGTGGTGACGGTGACGATCTCACTGCAGCCAGACTCATGGCAAGAAGTGATAGTGATGCTGGAGGTTGTGTACGAAGGAGGCTGAATGGTTGAGACAATCTCACTAGTGGCGGGCACAACTGTTGTGGCGGGCGCCATTGTAGTGGTTGAAGCAGGACAAGTGGTGACGGTGGTGATTTCTTCACAGCCAGTCTCATGGCAAGAAGTGAAGGTCAAGGTCTTGGTAGTTTCTGGCACAACCATGGTAGTGGGTGCTGTGACGGTCTCGACAGGAGATGTAACAACAGTAACAACCTCGGAACATTTGCCCTCGTTACAGGAAGTCTCAGTTGCAGTGCTAGTTGAGAGAACTGTGACAGGGTTTGTAACCGTATTGTTGTATCCAGATAGAGTTGTAATATAGGTTTTAGTGGTAGGACCCGCGGGCACCGGAACGACGGGAGCAGGGGCCAGAGTGGTATTGTATGAAGTAAAGGTGCTGACGGGGCAAGATGTGACTGTGGTGATGTATTCACATCCACCTTCATTGCACGAAGTAAATGTCAAGGTTTTAGTTGTAGCTGGAACCTCGAATGTAGTTGCTTCTGTAGTGGGTGTCACTGGGCAAGTGGTCACAGTCACGACTTCTGAACAGCCCTCTGTATTGCATACTGTGGTTGTCAGAGTCAAAGTGGTAACTGGCACTTCAGTAGGCACTTCGGTCGGCACAACTGGGCAGGTCGTTACAATAACAACCTCTGAGCACTTCTCCTCTTGGCATTCAGTCGTGGTAAAAGTTGAAGTGGTAATCTGTGTCGTGTTGCCGGGCAAAGTGTACTGTGGAGTGGTCACAATTGGAGTGGTCATTTGGGTCGTGTTGCCAGGCAGAGGGCCGGGTGTTGAAGTCACAACAGCAGGTGGTGCAGTGGTAGGGATGGGGGCTGAAGTTTCAGTTATGATCTCAGTACACTTGCCATCAGTACACGACGTCGTCACAGACGACGTGTTCTGGGACTCGATTTCAGAGGTCGGAGCAATAATGACGTCTGAGCTGACGGTGGAGTTGAAGTCGGCCAACACAAACTGGCCTGCTAACAGGACAGCCGAAGCTATAGTAGTCTTAAAGATCATTGTTGAGATTTTTGAATGAAGCGAATTATTCAAACGAAGGTATAGTAGTTAATAAATTAGATGGGAAGCTTTGAATATAAAGCAGTTGATAAAAAAGATTTTGAGAGATCTGAAGCAAGACATTCCTCGATATTTGTATGTGTTCTTCCAGTGCTTGGGTTCTAATTATGGATCTGCCTGTGTGGGGTTCTTTAGATAGGTCTGTGTCACAAAACATCCGAAAAAAGCAAAGCCGAAATGGCTGCATACTGAAAAGGGCTACCAGTAAACAACGTGAATCGCTTCGCTTCCTATCAACATTGAATACTGGTAGTATGTAGAATGCCTTTTCTACCAAACTTTGATCTTGCGTGCGCCACTTGGCTCAGCAGTACCTTAGGTATAGTAAAGAGAAATAATCCTCCCAGTGAGCCCTTGTGACGATGGCACAGCTGTGGATTGTGTTACTATATTTACAACTTGATGGTATATCGGTATCTAACGTACATCGGTATCTAACGTACAATCAAAATAAAATATTGGGCTTGAATTCAAGGGTAACTGAGACCTCGCGATACTGAGCGAAACCTTCAAGGCTCAGATCATACTGAATCGCCAACAAGTTGGCCTAAGAAGCTCCAGACACAAATTATGCTTAGTAGGAATATCATGATCCATGCACTTCTCACTGGAAATAGTACATAGGGATGGAGCCAACGAGCTCTATGTTACATGAATATGAATTGGTCCCATCTGATTCATGTTTCAGACAGAACTATGCTATTAACTATGTAGCCACAGGGATTTATTTTGCTTTTCTTGCCCATGCTCGACGGGGCTGCACATCTCTAGAATACATACATACTCTGTGGTAGAAGCAATCTTCCCATGTAACTTATAATATTCATGTCTTCTGAGGTGATTAATTTTTAGCCAAATAGTACTGTACCTGAAATATTTTTTAGGGAGGAATGCTCCAAATTTTCATAAAAGTTATAAACATCATGACATGCGAATAATATTATCATCACTTCAAGCTGCATAGGAATGTGAAGCTCATCGCGACCGCCTTGAAGTGCACTGGTTGACGGTTATGAGCCCTGAAAATAGAACTTGTTCGATGTATCTTGAACCTACTGGACATGTAACGCCACGTCATGGCATATGGAGCAGCCCTCATGAGAGCCTCACATGGCGAGCCCACCAGTGACTTCATAGAAGCATCCGAACTAGAACGTCATCACTTAACAATAATACGAGAGACCGCGGGAGGCTCAGAGTGACCGTGATCTATGTCTTCTGGGCTTTGGGTTGGGGTAATACTGTGGCGACGCCGCATTAATCTCGTTAAAAATAGATAGACAAAATACACTTTTTTCTTCTCGCAGGACAAGCTCGTGACCGATAGGAGGGCATATTAAAGAGCATTAATTCTATGGTTTTCCATACTAATTATAAGCTATGCTAAGTAGGCACACATTTGGCACATACAAAGGCAGGATAGAGATCTTCTTTTTTTTTTCAAATTTTATTTTTATTTGTTCATCCCTTTATTGATATATAGAGCTTGAATTACATACTGTTATTCGAAACATTGATTAAGACAAGAGATTTGACAAGCACTGAATATAAAAAAACATCGAGAATCACCAACAGTGCGCCGCGCCCGGCAAAAGTAGAACAAGTAACAGAAAATATATTTGGCCGCATGTTAATTCGGCAACTATGAACCGAGCGTACTATCCTACTATGCTGTGATGATATCATAAATAATCAAAAAGGGGGAAAAAGGACTTCAGTGAGCCAAGAAAAAAACCCGTAAAGTAAGCTTGGAAGGAAGGGGAATGAATATTAATTAGAAAAAGGCACGCGTTGGAAAAACAACGCGCAATTAGGAGAGCCTTCTACTCATCAAGGGATGTTTAAACTTTCAACAGAAAACTTTGAACATTGAATTCATTTTACACGAGCTTCAATGTTCCTGATGTTCAAGTTACCACTGGAGTCATAGCGACCCTGAACTAGCTAATATATAGACGTCACGTAACCTGCCATATGGGGTAATGCGCTCGTAGATCCGAGGCCTTCTGCAGGGCGCCAAACTCAAATTAATTACCTAGACACCGGCACTTCCTTGCGGTTAAAAATAGCGTGAAGGAACTTGAAGCGCCCGTAGACTATCCATCTTTGGCTATGGAAAAACTCGAGTCCCATGATGGGTCCTGAAGGCCGGCCCAGGACAACCGGATCATCCATTTCTAAGGGCAAAGCCCTTTGGAGCGATGAGCCGCCCCATCGGCGGGTTGTTATGAAGCCGGCCTTGGAGTCAGAGGAATGTAACAACATCGAATTCTATGAATGCGTGCACCACTTCCAAAGAATTGACGGTGCAAACACAAATGTCTGAGCTGGGGGCTTTTGTCACAAACACAACTAGCGACGCCGTACGTAAGTATTTCACTCTCACCGGCAGACTTGTCTCAAGAGTTTTATCAGTTGTTTCTTTCCCTGAATCAACGCAGCTAATGCATTTGAAAAGCACTTGGAAGCGACGAGTTGTCACTTGACAACGCCTGCACGGTTGTAATGAGCAAGTCAAGAATCTTGTCATGTTATGATAGCAAGTTCCATTACACATGTACAGCCTAGAAAATTCCAGGCGTTTATCCAACTCTCTGCATTGGGACTAACCTCCAAACGCCGGATTGTGCAAACTGCTAAGGAGCAATGGACATATTGAACAGAAATCCGAAATAGTTTAGTGGCTAGAATTTCCGCCTGTCAAGTTCAATTCCTTGTCGTCTAGACAGTCTAGGCCATTTAGACAATCAGCACCACCGCTAATGGACTCGGGTCCCCCGGGTATCCTGGCTGGCTGCTAACGTCTATAGAGTACGTAAACCGCAGTTGACATATAACAAATAATAATAATAATAACATATTGTAACGTTGAAAATACTATACACTTCACGCGGAAAACTGACAGATATCTCTGTTAAACTTAAGCTTCACCTTTTCAAGCAACCGAGTGCATGCGAGGGACTGTGAGACTTGTTATTTGCTATTGAGTTATTATTGTTTACTCACACTGTCTATTGCAGGAGTAAAAAGCCGTTTGGCTGAAAAAGAAATTTTAGAGCTGACGGAAGTTTAAATTTAAACTCGCCTTAGCGGATTCGTTATAACAAAAACATACGCGTATCAAAATGCACAAAAATATGGAAACTTTCCGTATTGGATCACGTGATATTTAAAGAAGAGACCAACTGTGGTCTAGTATTGGATACTATGTGCTCCAGGCCACCGGTCAGTTGGATCCCCAGTCTAAGTATACACTCTCTGGTTTCTCAGGGCTCTGTTATACCTAGCTATGATCAATGTTACATTGAATATGCTTATGGCACCAAAAATGCTTGAAACAACAGTGGATCGATAAAAGACGTAAGTGCCTATTAAAAGGCGGTATTAAGTCCTAATTAATGGTTTAGTACCTGAAATGTCTTACTTGACGTCTATGTGAGCGTGACTATTTGATCTTCAATAGTATCATCATTAGGGTGCGATAAACAGATTCATTATCCCTCATCACCAGGCGCGATCTTGTTGGTGTTTTGAATATTTCAGTACTCAAGCAGCGTCCACTTTTTTAGAACCTCTTACACCCGTTTTTACTGTCGAAAATAAAACACGGATACCTTAGCAATTGCGCGTGTCATACTTGAGCAATTAGAGGGAGCCTACTTACATTGTTATTCTTAAAAGAAAGAGGAATTTTGATATCCAGTCTCAGTAAAGCTACATAGTTTACAATAAAAATCTAAGAGCTACTTATATGCTGTCCCAAGAAACCTGGGCAGTACGTAAGAATGACTTGGATTTGATTTGTTCAGATTAATCTTTTTTAGCGATAATCCACATCCCAAAAATTGCCTGAACTTGTGTTTGTGATCAACTTCCAACTCCCAACTCCCAATTTAAACTCCACACAAAAAAAAAAGAGGGATATCGATTCAGAAACGATGAGTTTCGCTTTACAGTAAGAGGGATGTTTGAACTTCAGTCCTATAAAGGGCAAGTAGAGCCAAGCAAAAAGATAGTGACAACCGAGGGATTCGAACCCTCGCCTCCGAAGAGATAGGAACCTTAATCCTACGCCTTAGACCAACTCGGCCAGATTGCCCTATGCGTCAGCCCGGAGTCGAACCGGGGGCTCGACGATGGCAACGTCGAATTTTACCGCTAAACCACTGACGCTTTTTTCTGGAACTAAATTTTTATGGATTTTGACAAACCGGAAGAGGGATTACCTATATATTATGGCTGTTCTTTGCGATTACATCTTTTCAGTGTACCGAATCCAAAAGTTTATGATTCTTCTGGTTTAACATGATTGTGAAAGTTAGATATTGCTTTCTATTTAGCATAGCCGATCAACTGGGCAAAAAATATTTTTATCTATCTGTCTTATCCCTTTTCCTAGGTTTGCAGTAAGAAGCCTGCACAAAACCTGTTTTTGGCTATTTTGAATGCGTCTTCGAGGTATGGTACATGGCTTTGAGGCACAACACACCAAGTCTCGTTGGTGCAAAATACTTGTTTACGAGGAATTATAGATGCGGAACGAAAAACTTCCGTCTCGGTGATAGGGATAGAGGCTGCTACTCCACCTATTGAACTGAGGTTCAAATTTTTGGTGGCGGTGGAATCAAAAATGCTACAATACGGCCTGTGTAAAACAAACACTCTCAGAGAAGTGACTGACGCAAAGGAAAGAAAATCATCATTCTTTACTTACAGACAGTATTTTGGAGATGACAATATTCTGAGGGAACTGGATATACCGCAAGCATAGAACCTTGGCAATATCAGATTGAGGTATATGAATACCACAAGCGTTTACAAGCCACTGGAAAAGAAGAAAAGATGCAGCAAAATAGTCAAGTCACTATTAGATGAATGGCAGCAACAACTTGAATATAGCAGAACTCGTGTAGAGCCCAAATGGTCCAAGACTTCTATACCTGAAGCCAAAAGAAAATTCTCAAGATTCTAGAAGTTGTAACCAAACACATTCTTAGAGACCCCGCTGCATCCTGAGCATCATCACCAAAATTAAAACTGGCCATGGCCTAGCATTCTAGTGGTTTAGGAATGCACAAAAGTACTCAAAGAACTGAGAGACCAAAGAATGACGAACTGGTTTGTAATAGACAACAAGGGAACCGTTAATCAACAAATAAAGGTCACATTCTCTAATAATGAAAAAAAAAACTGTGCAGTAATTGGATTTGCACTGAATAAGAAAGTCGCATTTTAGCCTATCGAACTTCAAATCACTGAGAAATTAGTTGCTTGACCTTTAAAGTTTCTGGACTGTATGGAATACCCATAATTTCACAGTTTGTGTTCACTTTCCTAGAGGCGCCAGCCACATAGAGCAAGCGGCAATGAAAATCCCATATATCTACTACTATAAGTTGAGCCGCATTGTTTAGATGTGCAAGTAAATATATCTAGATTTTATATTATTACTATTTGTTATTTATCAACTATGGTTCATGTACTCCTTGGACGTTAGGAGCCAGCTGAAATCCCCGGGCAAGTTCATTAGTGGTGGCGCTGATTGTCTAAACGGCCTAGATGGTCTAGATTTTACGTTGTAAGTTCAAACCAACAGTTTTCCAGGTCCAGCATATGCACCACATTCATAATGCCTGTATGCTTGCGAGTTTGGGTCATTGACTTTATTTGCATTACTTTTATCCTTTGTGGCTGTCTATTAATTGGTCAAGGAATGTCCTACAGCTGTAATATAAGCAACTCTTCACCTTGGGTTTAGTACTTCTCTTTTGACACGACGCCCTCTCAAGCTGAACCTTCTTCCTCGCTAGGCCTTCTTTTTTTATAATCCAATTCATGAAAATTAGCCTGAGTTTATTCAATTTTCAATCGTTGTATATACATTTTATTTGCCTGATTTAGTCGTGGTCTCAATATTTCTTGTGGCCCAGCTATTTCAGAAATTGCTACAAATCGCATAATTGTTTAGCGCCGCACGGCCCTGACCCTACCCACAAAAATTAACGTTTTTTTTTTTTTCAGCATCCCCGATCAACCCCAAGCAAGCAAAAGTCCTACAAGACTTTGGAAGAAAACATACAAGCCTAAAAAGTGCAAAACGCCGTAAAGAAAAAGGCAATGGTCGGCATACTTAACAAACGGCTGCCGCGTCCTAAATGCAACATCACGCTAGGCTCGCTGGCGCAGCCTACACCGACGACTACAACAACGACACAAGCTGGCTCGGATTTAGAGCCCAAGCGACGCAAAGTTGAAAGCAACAAGGTTGGTCGGCTAGAACGTATTATCCGTACACACAATTTTTGTAAACAGGTAAGCTTGGATACATTCGTTTTTTTGTTCTGGTGGTTGCAAGCAATTTACTGACGTTTGGCCCGTAGCTCCAGCTCATTGTCCCCACACAGCATGCACCGACACATGAGACGCTCGAGAGCCTCTCCGCCGTGCCATTCTACAGGGCATCGGCGCCGCTGCGCGTGTTTCTCGAACCGGCGTTCATGGACGCATACATCAAGCGGAACAACGTCTACCTCGTGTCCGAGACTAAACTGGACCACGAGGACACAGTTGCGCTTGTCGACGGCGTGCTCTATTTGTCATTGACGCGCGCTACTTACGAGCGCGCGGGACTTACAGTTACAACCGTGAAGACGAAATTTAAGGCAAAGAGGTCTAAGGGGAAAAGGGAGCAGTTCTACAGGCTGCAGTTTGATCTGAGGGCGCCAGACGCGGTGAGCGGGGAGGCCAGGTTTGACCGGCTCAAGTGGGCGTTGGAGAATACGATCAAAGATGCGGTGGCTGTGGCATTCACTGTGACGGCTGCAGACTGCCGCACGCCGGTCGCGTTGTCGAGCGAGGCCGTCTCTCTGTTTGACGCCTATGGCGGACTGACGACATCGTCGCTGCGATGCACATCTACAATATACGCTGACATCGCCGCAGCGACCGTGCCCGTGTTTCGAGTACCCACGTCGAGCGAGGATGCCAGCGTGCGCGCGGCGCTGGCCAGTCTACAGGCGGGCGGCGGGGACAGCGGTGCCGCGGAGGCCGACAAGTACAGCCGCGAGGTGATCCAGGAGTGGGCTGTGGACGTGCAGGAGTGGCTCGGGATGGTTGCGCTGGGGTCGGACCGGCTGAGTGTGGACGACCGGGTTGATCCTGCGCTGTGCGACTACCGGCCGGCGTTTGGCTCTGGATCTGCGGCGGCGGGTGCTACCGAGTCCCTCACGGTGGTGACGTGGGCAGGGGGGCTGATTCCGCCGGGGCTGGCGTGGCATGTGTGGCAGCACATGGCTTGTAGCGACAGCGGTACGTGGGCGGCGATGAGCGTGCACGGGGTGGAAGATGCGGTTGTATCGTGGGGCGCTCGACCCCATAGCTACACGTTAGGAGGCGAGAATCACTACGTGGCCATCAAGCTTGAGGGAAAGAATCCTGAGGGAGAAGGCCGAAAAGGACATGACTATTTATTGATGGAGATTACAGACGGTGGTGACAATTAGAGTGGCTACGCCTGAGCCAGCAAGCAACCTTTTTTGATTTTATATACCTGTTATGTTGCACTTGTGTGAAATAAAAAGTTTGTGCATAGTTGTAGTAAAGTGGACTCCGATTGCCATTTGTTGTGGATAACACAAGTTAGAGATCTTTGAGAGTTGTTGTTTTGCTCAGATCATGATAGATTTGCTTCATGTGCAAGTGTTTACAAGTTAGTCCCTTTAAGCTATTCTACTCGTTCCCGAAAGCGCCTCCACTAACACTTGGCGATTCTCAGTATGTAGTGCCATTATACCGTTTGCCTTGAGTAAACCTGACTTGTGTAAAGTTCATTCAATCATTTTCTAGAAGCCAGCCAAGATCTCCAAGGGAATTTGTTCGTGGAGTTGATGGTCTAACGCCGCACTCCCAACTCCCAAGTGCTTGTAACCGCAGATATTTCAAAATGTTTTTAGAGGGAAAAAAGTGAGTTCCAAACTCGCGCTATATGTTTCTTTCAAACGAAACTTATTTTTTTGGCATCGCATGCTGTTGTTTTGATGGAAATGAGACTGCTCTAGTATATGCTTCGAGCAGGCTGAGAGTCTTTCAACGATCTTTTTTTTGTTGTCTAACTATGGTTTTTTGAACCCCAATACTTCATGATGCTGCTATGCAGCTCAACGTGGGACTCAACTTGCCCGAAAAGTTGGCCCTCCAATAGAAACGACTGTATTTGTAAAACCCAAGAAATTTGCTTTAAACCTTCAAGACCGGTCTCAGTACTCAGGCTCAGGCCAATTGATATCGATCATTGAGCATTCAAAGTTCATGGATTCAGAGGTCTCAAGACTACATATGATCAGAGTTCAAAGATACTACAACTTGAAGTAAATGCTGTGCACGAGCTAAGATGGGATTGATACATAACGGAGATTTCATCTATATAGTGTGGGGTATCACGTTTAGTACAAAAACCGTTAGCTTGACACCGGTGGCCAGTTGACAGCCGTAGTACGTACTGTATGTAGTATGATGATATGGTATGGACGTTCTCGTACGCGTTCTCGTACTTGAAGACTCGAGCTTTGGCTCTATAGATGCCGATTTCAGACACACTTGCACTGGAACACGCCACGTACAATATTCGGCTGTCCCCACAGCCGGCTGACAAGAACGCGCGCGAACTGCCAGTGTGGTATACAGACTACAAATTAACAATCAGTTATTCGAACTAGTACCGTTGTCCAAACTTATGTAATTTGTGCGTTAGTATTGCACGTGGCTGTTAAACAGCATCCACAAACACCTTGAACATCCATCGGCTTGTACATCAACTTAAATATGATATTCAAATATGTTATGAGCGAATTCGAGGTTTTCAAGCGGGCCTGGCCGGCCGGTTCCAGAGCTCGTATCGTTGGCCCCCGAGCATGCGCCGGCAACTAGCCAGGCCCCAGTGCCTCCAAAGTCCTGGCCGCGCGAGGTCCCCAATAAAAAAAAAAAAGCGCGGCTTGTACGGATTGTCTGCGGTGCGGATATCCACTCCATTCAAATGTTATTCAGAGACGTTATTTAGGCATGGCACACCCTATGCTAGCCCTGAGGGTTTTCTATAAACCACGCCAAGTATTGGTCCAGTTGATCATTTAAACGTTCATGCCAAAAGCTAACCAGAAACCCTGGGTGCAAAGTAAAAGCTCAATTGCTTATTGATGTCAACATTTGAATACATGTATACATGTATGTTTAATACATACATTAGTTGATTTAAGACGTACAATGTAGTCACTGGTACTATACTGTACTTAGCTTATATCGGCCCGATCGTGGATCGAGGCCTGTGTGGATAGTACACCTTTCGTAAGTTCCGCCTAAATTTCAGCGCTAGCTTGTTTCTCATTAATGTTGAGCTATCACTAAACTAGCACTAATCTGGACAAATTATGTAATTAAAATCATTTATTATTAATCATTGGTCATATATTATGTGCACACAGCTAGTAGCACGAAAGTGCGTTCGGATCCCTTCTTGAAACATTGAGATCTTGCCTTCAAACATCATGATTTTGAACTTTGAAATGTATGAACTTTGAAAGGCATGAATGTACTGTAAACTTACATGTACTGTTATAACAACATATACACACGTTAATTACTGGCTCTGGGGAGACAAGACATCGCGCGGCAAACATTTTTTGAAGAGGCTTCTGGCACTGTATAAATCAACATTTTGGAGGCTCAATTAACTTGGAGGTGAGTAGGCCAATTGTCTTTTTTTTTTTCTACTGATATTGCAGGCTCATGGCTTGCTACTGAATAGTATGGCGTTTATTTGGGCTGTCGACTCATTATTATACAGCAGGAGGAGAGTGTAGCTAATGCACACAAGTGTACTCGGCTAGGATCGGGTATCACGTGCCCAACCTTAATATAGCCCCCCGTAAAGACCCTTAAGCTAACTCCAGCCGTTCATAGTATAATAAGCATGATGTTTTTTTGGGTTCTCTTTTTTATTATGTTTCAAAACTAAACGAACAATTTTTTTTCTAGTCTAAAACTTGAAAACCTGGTCCTTTTGGAATCCCAATTCCTTGAGAATGCCGCCGAGGGAGCCCTGGGCAATGAGATTGGGCTTGGGGCCGGAGACGGACTTGAACAACGAAGGGGGGCCGCAGACAAAGACGTGCACGTTGTCGTCGGAGGCCTTGAACAGGTTCTTCTCGAGGTACTCCTTCGAGATGTGTCCGGTTTGGCCATTCCAGCTAGCACTGGGCTTGTCAACAAAGAAATGGAGCTTGAATTGGTCGGGGTTCTTTCTTTGGATTTCTTCCAGTTCGCTCTTGAGCAGAACGTCCTCTTCGGTCTTGGAGCCGTAGAACAGGTTGACCTTGGTGTTGTCCTCGGGGTCCCTGGCAATGCCGTTGATCAGCTGGTAGAGAGGCGTGATGCCGGAGCCACCTCCAATGAGGGCAATCTCCTTGTGCTTGTTGGGGGTCCACGAGTACTTGGGGAGGGGTCCCATGAAGGAGACGGCCTCGTTGAGGCCAAGGTTGAAGATGTGGTTACCAAACTGGCCGTCGGGGTATCTCTTGATGACCAGACTGAAGCTACCGGGCTCATCGAGGTTGGAGACCGGCGTGTAAGGTCTAATGACCGTGGAGCCTTTAGCGTTCACGAACTTGGCAAGGACGGCCGAAGTCAAGGGCAGTCCCAGCTCTTGGTTATTAGGGATTTCAAAGGTGAACTTCTTAGTCTAAAAGGGGAGGGAGAGTCAGAACATGTCAGGTACAAGAGGAAACAGATTACTCACATCCTGGGAGAGAGTCTTGACGTCAATGAGCTTGAAGTCGACAAAGCTGCCGAGGCCCTTGAGACCCTTGTTCTCGTAGGCGCGCTTGGACTGGTAGTACCAGTAGTAGGCGGTAGCGATGGAAGCGCTTGCAGCTACAACCACGCCAGCGAGGAAAGACTGCTTTCTGACTGGGCCGGGAGTGGCAGAAAAAAAGCGCAATTGGCTCTGTGGACGGTTAGCGTGTTTATTAACGAGAGGGAAAAAGAAAGTAGAGGCAATTGGGGGGTTCTTACAGGTCCAGAGCGAGCGACGGACGTTCTCAGGGAAGAGAGGGCAGAGTTAGGAAGGCTCATGGTGGTGCAAAGTGTGTGTGTGTGTGTATAGTTAAGAAAAGAAGTAGTCAGACGAGTATAATTGAAAGACTTTGAAGACAGGAAGTAGAACGAATGGAGGGGGGAGTGGCTTGTTTAAATACTCAACGGGTCTTAAGAAGAGAGAGAGAAAAGAAAAAAAAACAATTCTGTTTCGGTGCGGCCACAATGGCGTGCACAATGTCACCACACTGAAATTTTCCATGAGCCTGAGGATGCGCATCGACTTTCTACGGGGGAAATAAAAAAAAAAAAATAAAAATAAAAATGAATTAATGGAATTGGAGTACCGCCGCAGCTACTACTTGTGACTTTTCAAGGTCTTCGCTAAGTCTGACTGGGGAGAGCCCTAGCCCACTAACCGCATGAGATGTTTGAATCAGGACGGCGTACGCGCGCGTGGTGGAGACATTGGAACTTTTGGGCCATGGAGAGCCGGCGAAGATCCGTGCGCACGGAGGGCCGAGGTGCACGCAACGGGGCCGATCGTGATCGCCGTGTCCGCAGCGGTGTTAACGGGCTGTGCTGGTGGTGGTCGCAGGCCGGTGTCTCTGCCTGTCGACGTCGCTGCGATCATAGCGTCGCGCGGTCGAGCGTAGAGTTCGGACCTTGCAAAGTTCCGAATTCCGAAGGCAGTGATATCCTATCTTAGAGTGTACGTACATGGGAAGTTGACCTTTTTCTCTAACCACTTTGCCTAACCAGGCTAAACAGCCCCCAGGGCGGTGCTGCATAGGTACCGTGCGGCTGATACAAAGGCAGCCGTACCCCCTGAGGTACTGCCACTGAGGGCGTCGACCGCGAGCCTTTGGAACTTTCGACCTTCTGCAAAGTTCAAAAGTTTCATTGCTAAGGTTTGCAAAGTTTTGGAATAAGAATTTTTCCATTGTCAGCCGCGGGGCCTGCCAATATTAGCAACGTACGTATACTAATGCCAGCACTTGAGGAGACTCGGGGGCTCCGCATAGGGCAGGCCGGCGCGCCGATGGGTTGAGACAGTTTGCAGCCAACAAGAGTGCAAACGCCGAGAGACTGTGGATCTAGAGCGCTGTGGTTCGTCCTTCGAGGCCTTGAGAATGCCAGCGCATCCGAAAGCACCGTGCGAGCCGTGAGGGGGAGAGATTAAAACACGCGTACGCTCTGCGGTTAATCTACGAATGCAAATGGCGCGGGATTTCAAGCTCATAATCAGTGAATTCGAAATTGGTGCTGATATCTGGCGCCGGACCCTCTGTGCGCAGCGCTGCTATAGCTGCTCTAATTAGGTTGGAGGGCCAAATAGGCAGTAGGATAATCGAAAAGCTCATTGGCTGCGCATAATTTTGAATGCCGAGTCTGCAGCCGCCTAGATTAGATGAGAACCATTCCATAGTGCGTATTACATGGCCAGCCCTGAGCGTACTGCTGAGTAGTACCATCTCACAGTAAACCTCCAGCTTCAGGTCAAACCCCAGGCCTAGTATGCTAGTGCCAGTGCTCTCCACGTACTCCATTCATTGAATGGCAAAAGGCATATTGAGACTCAGCGCTGTCTGGGATCTCGACTCGATTGCCCGCGGAGCTCGAGATCCAAGCCTTCTGGTGTCCCACTAGCGTCCTCCTCCTGTGTAGTGCCCTACTAGAGTCCCAGGCTTGCGTGCCGGGGGACCTTCGAACTCAGATTTACGTCAGAAATAAGCTGTTTTCTGTATATATCATCACTCACGAAAATATTATTCAATTGTTTTTTTCTTTTTTGTGTTTTTTTCTTTCCTGCACGTCCATCACATCGCGGCCGGCACGTCGGGCACCGCGCGCCTTGCGCCATGTTGGGCCCGCGGCATTAACCACGCCCTGATTGGAGGCTAACCACGCGCGGTTTATCCATGGTTCCTCGGCGTCTGCGCAGTCAGGTGATGATTTCATTGTCCCGGTAATTGAGATCCATGCGCAAGCTCCACACTTGCTGACACGTATCGCCACGGCTCGTTTGGGACTCGGACTCGAATGCACTCCAGGACGCTCGCTACCGGGCCCTGTATCGTGCAAACGGCCTGCCCATGCCGTCGATAGCGCCCAGATTTGGATTCTCGGAAAAAAGAGCTTTCGATTGATATTAAAGTTGTTTTTCGCTAGTTCCCCGCTAAGCTTCTTATCCACCGTTGTCCATCCGCCCAAAACGTAAACTTGAGCAAGATTCTGCCAGTTTTTGCCAATTTCGCAACAACTCTGGAATCGCGCCCCGTTTCCTCCAAAGTTTGAAAAAAAATTAAAATAAATTAAAAAAAATTAATAAAAGAATCCTTTGAAAATTTTTCAAGCAATTGATCTTGAATTACGCATGCCCTTGACGAATAATAGACCCAGGAATTGAGCTCATTGAGCTTTGAAAGGTTAACTATGTATCTACTTTTTGTATACCACTATAGCATTTCTGTGTAAGGAACTTGCGCTAAGTGCATTTCTTGAGCAAAAAAAAAAAATTGAATAAAAATAGCTCCTGGCATGAACGCATGTTCAGTTTAATATACACACTCGATTCCATTGGAGCACTTGAGAGTTATAAAGAAGAGTTCTGCATCGGCTTGTCCTGGCTTTCTTACCGCTTCAAATGTTATTAGACTTATCTTTGGTATTAAGGTAAAGACTGGCTAGGACTTATTTCGCCTCTATCAATAAAGTCGCTCTCTTGAACAAGTAATCGAGCAAATAAATCGCACAAGCTTTGTCGCTACGCTGCAGGCCATGAAACCCCAATGGCTGGATCGGGACGCTGATCCCAGCAATCTGTGTTTAAGGAATCGCTAGCTGGCGAGTACGTCACCAAAGTGCCATGGGTACTACCAGAGGACACCATTGGAAAGGAATCAACCGTCCTGTGAAAAAGGCCCACTGCCAGTTTCAAAGTTGGAGAGACGTGGCGCCAGTACTCAGGCCATGCTGCGTCATTACCGAGCGTCAACTTTCGTAAAGATTCATCTCAGATCCGCTGCTCTTAAAACGTCAGACATAACAAACATTAAACTAGCTTATTATCGGCTTGTTATATCAAATTTTATACGTTGAAGCAAACGTTTTAGAAGCCAGCTAAGATCTCCACGCAATAGGAGTTCGCTAGTGGCATTAAATGTCCTTAGATGACATCTGGAACTTATGTAAATATAACTCAGACCGAAAGAAGAAACTTTGAACCTGTCTAGCCCCCCGTTACATTTGATTTCATTCAAGCATAACATTGAGTATACAAAGGCGCACTATGCTTGTAACCCAACGCTGAAAACATCCGTCCGCTCTCGACGAGTCTCTCCGAAGTCCGTAGTTGACGCTTGGTATCTTGTAACTCGCCTGCCAGCGACGTCGCTCAGCACCCAACCCGCAACTGCAGCTCGACGTCATTCGGCCAGCCGTACTATTGTCACGTGACCTGTTCTTCCATTCCACCATCGCTCAACGCCCGAAGTCTCTCTTCAACCAGCTAACTCCGGCAAAAACAAACACACCCTTCAGAAAAATGTCCTCACAACCATCCATTGCGTCCCTTCAGCAGGAAATCGACAGACTCAATGAGCTTGTCCAGCGCAGTGCAAAGGCCCTCGCCGAGACGGGCCAACGCGTCGTCAAGATGGAGCTCGCCAACGAACGCGCCGCCATCGCAGCGCTCCCGTCGGACCCCCTCGGCGTCAACGGCACCCCGAGCGGCGGTGCGGCGGCACAGACCACGCCGGCGGCCGCGACGCTGAGAGC
>JAJMAG010000273.1:6133-28859 GCA_030564905.1 Geotrichum fermentans
ATGATGATGATGATGATATATTTTAGCCAGGTCATCGTGGCTGGTTGACAGCCCCAGAGACCTTGTTCGTTTATGTATTTACTATGTTTTTGTTCGCATAGATTTGCCATTTCTTTGGTTGGTGCCGTTTTTGTTCCTGATGTGTAGGGGGTCAGGAACAGCCACCACAGCCCGAGTCGGCCGAGAGTCCTCACCCTTCCAGCGTGTGCTAGCAGGCACTGGCGTTAATAAACCTCCGTAGAGGGAAAATAAACCCGCCAATGGTATCGACCCACTTATGGTGGCAAGAAATGGGGTAATTTGGTTATGGCCGGAATCGAACCCAAGACACCACTGAGTCAATCCAAACCCGCGCCGAACCGTAGCCACTGCGCCAAATGCCCCATTCCTCCAAGTTTCAATGAAGAATTTATTGTTCTTTCATTTTCCTTGGATAGAACCAGACAATTTTGGGCTTGTATGAAAAGATGCAGTGGCTCAATGGTAGAGCATTGGATTCCAATCAAGGATATAAAGATCCAAAGGCTGCAGGTTCGATTCCTGTCTGTGTCATACTTTTTGTGGAACGCGCATCCTCTTTTGAGAGGAGGGTTTCTCGAAGCACATAACGGAGTATAAAAATTCGTCGAAAAAGCTGGCGTAAGCATCGATCGCATGAATTTGGCTAATGGCGCTGCATGCTATTTTCTTAAAAAAGGATTTGGGATGCCAAATGTGGTCAGCATATAGGCAAGTTGAGATACACATAAGCCTTACGTACCAATTTTAACAAGGAGAGAGGGCGAAGTAGGCAGTGCAAACATTAAATTTGACACTTTGAAATATATAGCAAGAATCCATCAATAATAATAATAATAATAACCGTAATAGTAATAATGAAATATGCTCATCACATTTGGAAGTCTCAGTTTGCCGCATTACGAGAGCTGAGTAAGGCCAATTGGAATACTAGAAGAATTTTGAATGCAATGTCAGTTGAGAATCACAAATGAAGATCAGTGGGGAGATTAGAAGCGGTGCTTGAATAATAGGAACCACATGTGCAGTTGACATTTGAATTCAGACGGCACTGCAGGGACGACCCTTTGAAGATCCTCGAAGAGTACATAGTAGGAGACAGAGATGTTGAGGAAGGACAGCATTCTTGGAGATAGGTTTTGCCCCTTGGGGTTTCGGTTTGGAGATTTCGACAAAGAGATCCATGGAAACTCTCGTCGTTTGAGAAAGTCTCTGCAAGTTTTGAGAGGTGCCAGCTGGACTAACCTGCACAAGATAGAGCCTGGAACCACGGCATCACGAAAGTGCCACGGGTTTCAGAGGAAGAGTCCTTTGAACGCCCAATTCAAAAGGAATCACAATTAGCACTTGAGACCAGCAGAACCATTAACGAGCTCCAATCCCTGGAAAATCTTAGCCGTTTCCTTGAAATGTCTGATTGAGTATTGAAATTTTAGCTGACACATGTAAGAATACTACAAATAATACGCAATCAACTAACACAGTTTCCTAAAGTGGAATGTTTGTGTTCGTAGCCTGTAATAAACTTGTTGACGTTTAGAGCCCCACGAATCGAATTCAGACAACTTTGAACGGGCCAAGCCAAATCGCCATTAAGCAGGAGTTTTTAATAAGAAAAGTATATTCATTAGGATAATCATGTTAAAAGTCTAGTTTAGAATGCAAAAAGGTTTAAAAGATATAATGTTAAAAAAGCGCTAAGCTACACACTTAAAGGAAGTAGGCAGCGACGGCAACGACACCAGCCAAAGCACCGGAGACACCGACAGCGGCGGCACCACCCTGGGAAACAGAGAGGGTGGCGGTACCGTTAGAGGTGACGTTGGAGGCAACAACGGGGGTAGTAGAAGAAGCAGAAGCAGAAGCGGGGGTGGAAGCAGGAGTGCTGACGACTACAGAGCTGGGAAGGACGGGGGTACCGTTGGAGACGGCGCAGGTGGTGACGGTGGAGGTGGTGTGAACGGAAGTTCTGGTGCAGGGGCAGTCAGTGACGGTGATGGTGCCAGGGGTGGAGACGACGATGGTCTTGTTGCCCTCAGTGATGGTGGTGTGCTCGGGGCAGTAAGTCACGTAGGACTCGACGACGGAGGTAGAGGTGATCTCACAGGGGAGGGTGACGGTAGTAACGTTAACGAAACTAGCGGAGGCAACACCAGCGAAGGCGGCAACGGCAGCAGCAGTGAACTTCATTTTTGTATTGATATTAGAGAACTAAAGCGAGAGAAAAAGAAGTAACTTCTTGGTGTAAACGAGTGTGGATGGAGAGAGGGAAGCAAAAGAGAAGGAATCGGCACCATTTATATAGTTCCAAACTTGCAAGGGAGATAACCGCGCGAGAAGATTGAAAGGCGCCTTTCTCCTGTCCTAGGAGACTGAGCTCGCATATCCCTTTCACATCCCCTACACTATCCCTTTTGACATCCCTTTCTGTTGTTTTCAATCGTTTTCGGCTTTTTGTAACCCACTTAATTACAATGTGCACGCAGGCCGTAAGTGGGAGAAAGCATGTCTGCATACGGGACGCACACAGTAATTTTTAAGGGGATATCGGCCTGACGAACAAGGGATCAAATCCCACAAGTCTATCCACAAACGCCAAGTACGCGCGCCAAAGTTGGCGTAAGCTAGATTCAGTCCAAATAGCCGTGCGTAATCTTCGAGTATTGATTGCGAGTCTTACCAAGAGAAGGCCCTCAAGCCTTGGAATGAGAGGCTCTTTGAATCTTGGCATGGGCGCACTTGGCCTCTCCTTCGTATAATTTGTTCTTGAGCCAATTGGTCTTTTATCCGATTTCGAACTTGAAATATATTTTGATATCTTTATGCATCAACATTAACACTCCGCTGCGCAGGAATTTCCAATTCAGTCTACAGGACTTACTGCTTCATTCCTAGGCTGGGCTTTTGGCCAGTCTGAAATTTTTCGCGTACTTAAATACAGAGTACCAGCGGTGTTTACCCGTGGTGTTGGCAAGGCAATCCAGACAGCGACCTGGATGGATATTGGAAAACAAAATTCAAGGCAACGAAAAAATGCGCCAGCTGCATACATAAGATCCACGTACGCACACATACATGAGCACTAATGTTTGCGAGCTCCTGCTGAAAAATTTACGAGCAGTTTTTGCTTGCATGTTTTCTTAAGTCCGTAGAGATCATACTGTGCGCAGGCTTACATGTTTGGAATTTTACACAAATATATGCAAAACTGAAGGAGTGCAATCTTCAACTGCAACGTTCTTGCCTCGATGTACAGTATGTAGTCGAGTATCCTTAGCAGCACTTGAAACCTAGGTGCCTTTTTATGCCAACCTCGGCACTGAGTTTCCTTGTGGACGCCTTGAGGAAATACATTTCAGGTGTGGCTACACATGATATAATTCCGTCAATATAAGATTGCGTACTTACTTTAACCCACTAGACTCTCAATATCTCTTTGTACTAAAGAACCCGAGCTTCGTGATGTTAGTTTATCCCCTTGAGAATATGGCGCGTGAATCATTATATTGTATGTAGCTGAGACATCATTGATGGCACCACATACGCAGCGCAGACGCGTAAACAACATTATAGCGCTACAAGCTGCGGAAAATGTATATAGGGTACTTCTGTGTAACTCCCTCCTGTTAACGGCAGACGTACCTCATTAATTGAAGTAGAATTCTCACTCTTTTACGAAAGATAAGTTGCCTATACATAGAATAGAAATGTGTAGCTGGATGCTATAAGTCAATGAAGCTCAAGAGCCGTAGGTCAGGATCAGAAAGTCATTACTAGAATCCATAATTCAACGGCATTCAAGGGCTATTTATTTGTGGCAGAGCAATGGGAGATTCTTGGAGCCAACAGCCGAGGGAGAAAAGAGAGGTACAGTATATGCTTTGAAGTGAAACCCAGCGCATAGATCCTCGAGATTGGCTCAACATTGTACTCAAGTGCTGGTAAAGAATACTGTGAAGAGGAAGAAAATCTACGAACCTTAACGTTGAACGCCTAACAGAATGACTTGAGATAATTAAGTTCGTGTCATGGCAACGTGCTACTATCAAGATATCGAATTTCAAAAGCTCTGACAACTGATCCCCACAATCTAAACTTGAGCCTTCAAAATTAATTCACTGATTCCTCTAATCAATGTCTTGGTTCAGATGACACTTGAAATTTAATGAGATGTTAATTTGCCGGAAAACAAATGCTCAAGACAAGAGCTCTACAACATACATGGGTCTAGGAAAGTGAAGATATCATTGCAATTTGAAGTATACATTCATCAATATTGCTATTTAGACAGTTCTGGTATGCATAGATATCTTGGAGTACATGCACTTCAATGTTTTTCATCAACTTTGAATTAATTGATTGACCAACTTGAAGCCTGAGGCGGCGGCAGATTTAAGGGGTAATTCTTGCAACCCTTGAAATTCCAAGTTACAGCTCCCAGTTATAGCTTGATCAGCATACGCATACAGGTGTACAAGGGTAATACACTCAAGCAGCTGCAGGTACTCACAGCTCCGTATGGACTACATCCTGAAAGATGAGATGATGTATTTTTAGCTTCAATCTGTTTTCCACTCAATCATGAAGATTATCCCGCTCCGCAAAAAATACCGACAGAGGGACTGGTCGACATCGGATGCTTCACTTTGATGGAATTCATTCCTACGTATGTAGCTAGATACATTTGAGTTGCGATGAACATCAATATTCGAAGATCAACAGGCATCAATAGGGGCCAGGTTCTGTACTTCAATCTCCGCAGGGGTCAATTGAAATGCCGGATAATGAACAAGAGGTAAGCAGTTGACCCCTAATCGACCTGTTTCATTCCCTTTCTGAGAGTCTTTCTGATTCTTATAAACTAGTTGTGTTGCAAGAACAGTTCCCCATTTTCGTTATCAAAAGCATATGATTCAGGAATTTCTTGCATAAAGAGAATCTGCTTCGTAGAAATTAGGCTCTAAGTGATGAAAAAAAAAAATCTAGCACCGGTGAATTTTTTAAACTTGAGATTTTATCTGTATATTGGTATAATCATATCGCAGCTCAGACGTGATTTTCATAACAGTGATTGATCTCGGGATATATAAGAACACTTCAGCTAATTGCCCTTGATATGAATATGAATTAAAATTGGTTAACATTGCTTTCTCTGTCGTATGCCCAGTTGTATATTACCACAGCAATATATCCTTGGAGAGCTTTTGTCTCTCATTCTATCTTAAGCAAAGGTTGTGTGCTTCTTTGATGGTAACCGTTACCCCGAAAGTAAGCTGTGTATAGCCCGGAGCAACCAAGAGCTCAGAAGGCTCTAGTATTAGAAAAGGTTGCTATTTTTTTTTCTTTTAATTTGAATATCAGCGTGCGAGCAAATTGGGGTTTAATGGACCTGATTCAGTGGAGTATGACAAAAAGGTGAAGTGTCTACCCTGGCGGTTCCGAAAACTGGAGACTGCAGTGCTCTAAAAACTTTGGAGTCTTCCAGTACCTACCGACCGAGGATCTGGACAAAAGCTATTCAAACATCGTAATACGAGAAAATATACAAAATTAGGCGATATATGAGCATTTTGGAATTCTTGTCTATCATGCTTTAGTGCGGGACTTGCAATTCCAGCAAAATTCGCAAATGAAGCATGTTATGTTGAAGAGAGGTTGGCCGGAAACTATCCTCGCACCCCGCCGGAAAAAATGTCGGCTTGGTTGGAGAGCGCAGACTTTGATAGATGAGAGTGCCTACAGATTAGTCCAAATAACAGACCTCCCTGCCCTAGACGCACAGGAGTCGGCTTTCATTACTATGTACCGCCCGGAGGCCTGGCTCAAAAGCTTATATCTGTGGGGCACAACTGTAATAACGACGGTTTTGAAGCCGTAGAAAATGTCGAGCCTGCGATTCCACTTGCTCTAACTCCATCATCGTTTTTCGGACGCCCAACTACGCGTTCTCCGGTTCCAAGGGCTTCAAATCAGGCGACAGAAAAAATCAAGATAGTGAAATATTTGCTTCATCCATTTTGTGACGCCCACTTGTTAGCTGGCTTGCAAGAACTTACCAATTTTATAGACCGAACCGATCAATGCAGTCTACGTCTAAATCATCCAGTCAGTATCCCAGTTATACGACATGCTGGTTTTGACCAGACTTTTTAAATTCATACATGCCGTTATAATATGTAGCATTTCATGTGGGTAAGCTAAGATGAAATAAGAAATAAATAAAGATAAATATCATACAAGGGGCCGCTGATCAAAGGCCGCACTCCCGTTCGTCATGAGTTCTAGAATGACAGATTCGACGTTTGAGCGCTGCGCAGCGGCTGACTCGGCAGTCAGCACGTTGGCTCTTGTGAATGAAATCGAAGCAAGCGCCGGAATTTGGACGAGAAGCTTCTGTGTATTGGTGCTGCTACTACCGCTGCGGGAACTAAAGGGGTGGGGCACGTTGGCCAGAATGCAATGCTGCTCACACTTGGGCGTAGTCAAGATCTTGTGGTAAATCAGGAAATGTTTGGGCGAAACACCGCCCTCGCCTAGTATCGTGAAAACATAGGTGTAGATCAGGGTTACTGAGCCATCCGGTGACACAGTGGAATGGGTGCTGAGGATCCTTACTGGGGATGCATCAACCGTGGCGGACGCAAACAAGGCATGGGCAGTAAGCTCACCATGTGCCGTCTTGGATACCTTAGAGCCCTCTCGAGACAGGTCGAGCGTAAACTGCCCGGCGCGTTCAAAGAAACACAAGACAAGGTTGCTGAAGACCACGAGCCCACACAGCACCGCTTGTATGTATCGCAGAGCATGACTAGTGGAGCTGCCAGGGAGCGTTCCGGTAAATGTTGAGATGCTGCCGTGACCACTGGCGACCGACATGATGTGCTTGAAAAATGGAACACGCGGCGGCAGGCTAGAGCTCGGGGTTGTGGAACCCGCGGCTGAAGTAAATATGGAGGGAGAAGAAGAAGAAGAGGCTGAAGCAGGGATGTACCAGCAAAGCCCCGATGCGAGGGATACAGTGACAACGGCGGCTATGATCCGGCGCAGCACGCGTTTGTACTCTGTTTTGAGGTTTTGCCTGGATCTCACACGGCATGCCAGCCGCAGTCCCAAGCGAGCTGCCTTGGCGTGAAAGGTTTTCAGAACGAGCCCCCAGAGGAGCAAGCACGACGCGAACTGGAGTTCATGCTCGATTGTGGCATCGATGGGCAAGCTGTGCGGGGCCGATTTCTGGAGCTGGATCTGTAGCTGGAGGCGGCTGAAGAAGCGGGTGGCCCAGGCCACATACGAGAGCTCGGTGAAGAGCAGGGACGAGAGGACAAAGAAAAACGTGAGGTGGACGAGGAGACAAGACAAGAAGCCATTGTGGGGTGGGCATATATAGCACGGGGAATTTGCGTAGACCTTGAGCGAGACGGCGGTGCCGTCGTCGTCCTCAGATTTCTGGATTGTGGTGTCGATGTCGGAGGCAAACAGCAAAGGGTTGAGGTGGCTGAAGAGCACCAGGTTGTAGTGTTTGCGCCAGATGATGTACGAGATCACAGTGTACGAGAGGCCAATTGCAGTCAGACCGGCCGCAATTGCGAGGAACTCTGGCGAGAGCGAAGCAGGGAACAAGTGCGAAAACTCGTTGTGAAAGAACGCAAGGAAGCGAGTGGTCGCTGCCTCATCCACTGCAGTATTAAGGTGATGCATTGCTATATGTTATCTTCTTTTTGTTTCCAAAAGGCAATCCATTCACGTATTGGACTGCTCTTTTATATCCTTGAGCCAGAGGAGAAGTAAGAAAGATGGAAGAGTCGGAATCGACACTGATCATTGGGAAGCCTGGGGGTACCAATATACGGGAAACCGCAAATAACGAGTGTGGATGATTCATTTCGGCTAGTAGCGTTGTCGACACATACGGGCAATATTTTTGAATTTATTGTACTAGCACATATTGGATTGCCTTCAAGGGATAGTGTACACTATAGGCCGTACGCACAGCCGTCCAGGCAGCCACTTGTGGGATTTAGCCTTGAAGTTCAAAAATTCTCGCAGCTCAGGGCCTTGATGGTAGGCCTTAAGCTTTGTAGAATCCACATGCGAGGTGCGAATCTCAACTCAAACAAACGTCTGAGGGTGTTCACACACTGAGCAGTGCGTGCTGTACATCATGATATGTGCGCACTGCAGTGGCCACCGGCAGGGCAAGGCTGACGGGGGCCTGGTACCAGCGAACGAGTACTCGCCATTAGGGTTTAACACCACCCAACACCGGAGATTGGACTTTTGATATACTGTCCAACTCAGACTGGTGAGCCATTTTCTGGGTGCTCACCACGCTGTAACCAGCTGGCATTCATATGAACAACATTTCCATGTTCTCATGGATCCAGCCGCTGGACCATATCTCACGGGTATCTGCTGACTCCCAGTACTGTGCGAACTTGAGTTGCGTGGGCACAGTTGGCGTCCCGATATAGTAACTTTTTGTCTTACAGGTATTAGCAAGACACACAAAGGCCTTGATTTCAAACTCTAAGTCCAAGTCTTTTGCCCCATTCTATGATCTAAGACAGGGACATTTTCCATTTAATATCTTTCCAGACAGTAAGATCCCACGCCTCAAAATGTTCAATGCTACAGAATTATATATTATGCCTATAACCTTATCTCCATTATCCACGCTGATACGCAATTTTTTTCTTCTTCCAGATGCACCGGTGTGATAGGTGATTCGGTCTAGATTCCAAAAAATGATGAAAGAAAGTTCAAGTTTAGCTTTATATCTTATATTTTCCAAGTGTTGCGCACACACAAGCCTTTTCCTGGTTTGGCTTTTTATGTTTGATGCCTCCTACTCTTGCCCTCATCTAGAATACCATCATTAACTGATTTCAAGCCCGTTTTTGAAATCTAGTTCTTGATGAAGATCGCTCGCTCTCCATGCGTGTTACGGCCTCTCGCCTTAGTCATGTGGTCTAAACCAAGTAGACCATTTGAATCCGCATTGAAGTGATCAAACAAAACAACCTCGTCACTCTCAATGTACTGTGGTTTAGTGTAGCCCTCAGCCTTGATTAGACTAAACTTGATGCGATCAAAGATCTTGTCAAACATGCCAAGCTTCTTTTGTAATCGCGCCTTGGTCTCTTTGAAAGGCTCGCCAGGTTTAAGGAGAAACGTAAAGGGCACGCCATGCGTATGTGTGGGTTCACGGTGATATTGGAACACGCGGATAAGTGCACCATTTTCAGGAGAGCTATTTCCAGATGTGATCCAGTCAAACTCCTCGTCGGCCATCAGCGCGCCGTATACCTGGACATTATCTTCAATGGTCATTACCGAAGTCTGGCGAGGTAGGTCTTCTTGAAAAATGTGGTTTCTAGCAGTCCAGAATACAAGTCGGCTCTTTTCCAGCTCACTAAGATTCGACTTCGTTTCAAGATACTTCACCAGATCAGCAATTGTGCCGGTTTGCGGAAGAAGCACCTCATGGCGATGTTCTTGTGAAATTCCCTCCGTCAAATATACAAATTTCAACAACTTCTTACTCTCAAATTCGGCCAAGCTCATACGCAGCACGTCGTACATGATGACTTGAGTGTATGTATTGCGATATGATGTTGAGATCATTTGTGATACGGTCGTATTTCCGCGCTTGACAGCACCCTTGAGTGCACCGTTAGGACTTGTAGTGAAAAATTGCAAGTGTGTAGCATCGACCCCCAGCTTTTGTCCAACAATTTGGGCCATCTGGTCATATGTGTGTGATCTGCTTAGCCACAGCTCAATATCTTGCAGGGCAGCTGCATCAGGTGCCACAGCAATCTCGTAGCTGTCAGGATCCACTCGGCGTCTAAACGTGAGCTGAACTCGGTCATTTAAAAAGTCGTAGTACTCTTGAGCCGTTTTAAAGCCTCCAGCAGGTAAATCTTCAACAGTTTGGTCAACCTTTTCGACGCAAATAACGTCTCCATCGCCCAGTTCAGACTCGTCAAACGTAGACTGAGGATCAAGTTCATCAATCATCAAGGGCTTGACCTCCTCGAGGAATCTGAGTTTGGTATCAAGCGGGCAACCGAGTGCCTTGCAAACTGTAGGTATTAGGTCGCTAATCGGACATAAAGAACGTCCAACATAAGTAGTAAGTCCTTGGAGGGTCTGTGTAGCAGGATCAAAATACTTGATAAACAATAAGGTGCGGCGTCCCTTTTCAGTTCTTTTGTCTCCCCAGAGAATGGGGTTGCCTTCGGCATCAAGAGGGGCTTCCTCCAAAAACAGTTGCAGCTCTGCAGCCTCACGGCGGCCTTTAGTGTACAGCTGCTGCAAAGGAATCTCTGAGTCATTATCAATAGGCGAATTTAGTCTGTAGGTCTTGTTGTCTCGGCTTATCATGGTCCAGAATCGCAATCTCTCAGGGTGTGGATGGTTGATAGCTGTCGCTACTTGTGAAATGAACTCGGCAGGTCGCATCGATCTCTTTGCCTTGTACAACACAGCTTGAGCTTCAACAGGCTGACCCTCGAGACCAGGTTTGGTTGGATCCCAGACGGCAAGATCGAAATGCTGCATATGCTGGAATTGAGCAACAGAAGCAACCTTGACAGGCATATACAAGTGTTGCTCCTCGCGCTCACGCTGAGCAGCTTCCTCAGCCTCAATCTCTCTCTTAACTCTATCCTGAATGGACTGTGGAATCTCATCGTCTACCAAAATCTCATCCAAGCGGGACTTGCGAATATACACCAGCATGTATGCGCTAGTGTGTCTTTTGAATCCAGGCGCGAGGCGTGACGTCCTCGTTTTGAGTGAGTCAGCAGGAGAAGGGTCTCCGCCAAAATTGTCTTCCAGCACCTCCTTCATTGTGGCTTTTGTAACTCGCTCGTCGTCAAACTTATACCAGGGACCATCCTTCTTGGGCTTGATCAGTGCGTAATAATGGCCAATATTGAGGTCTCCACAGTGCACCAACACACCATGTAGGGCATACTCGCATGACTCCTCAGGCGTTATTGACTCATCAAGATAAGGCGCAAGGTCAATTTCAGTAGGGAACTCGTAGCGATCATTAATCTTGACCATCATCTCACGCACAAAGTCGAAATCATAACGCTTCAACTGTAAATGCAGAACTGGGGGAAAACTCGTAAAGACCACACCTTTCTTTGCGTCTTGTAAGCCATAGCCAGTGGCCATATATTGGTTCTCACCGTCAAGGGTTTCGACTTGAACGTAATCTTTGAACGAATCTTCGAGAGTCTTCATGCCTTTGACATTCAGTTGCACATCCCAATAATCCTCAATGCGCGAACTCTCGAAATCCACATTCACACACTTGATATAACTCTTCATTTGACCCACAAAGATCTTGCTCAGTAGACCATCTACGGTAGTGCCCTTCATCTTACCTTCTAGGTTGTCCATCAAAACTCGATTAAGTTCCTGCACGTCGTGCTGTGTAAATGCATCACCTGAATCCCAACCGAATGATCTCGTCAACTTTCGAGTGTCCACACCATCCGATGTGTTGAGCTGGCAAAATACACGCTGAAGGGCTGCAGGGACCTTGTCGGGCTCATCCTCCGTAGGAATGCCCATGACGGCATGTCTAAAGGCGTTTGTGAAATAAAGCGACTGTAGCAGGGAATTGAGATAACATGTTGCACCCTGATTCTTCATGCCTGAATATCCAGTCTCCTTTTTGGAGTTATAGTTTCTAAAACTGTGCCATAACACTCCAGTAGGATCCTTCACAATTCGCACATATACTGAAATGGTAACCTGGTTGTCTTCAATAAGGGCATGCTCGGCATTTCCTTGCTTCAAGAACAGCCGGCGAACCTCACGGAATTGGCTGAATCCCCAATCGGACTCTTCAGCTTCAAACCGATGCTGGGCAACGGTGCTGGTGAGCACTGACGGCTCGGCTGGGTTCCACATGACGATGCCAAACTGAGCACAACATGCCCAGCTAGGGCCATCCTTGTCGGGGTCAGCAGGGTCCTGGCCCTTGGGTGCACAGGCAAGATAGATGGAGACAGACGATGTGTTATTACCTTCGGGAAACAGATAGATTTTCCATGAAAAATCGCCGCCTTCGAATACAGGAGAGTAAAGTTTTGGCGGCAATCCCTTCCAGTCGTCAATGTGCCAATGGTGGACAAACTCGATCTGGGTTTCAATTTCCTCATCGTCCAGAGGAGGAAGTAGTTTCGCTTTCATGGCGTTAACTGTAGAAAGGGGTCAGCATACTGTGCAAAAGATCAGTATTGAGGAATAACTTACTATCGGTCGCCAATTCGACAGTTGGGGCAGCAGGCTCTTCAAGCACTGGCGCATCGCCCATTTGTATGTCGTCTTGAGGATCCTATGGGAGACATGTTAGTACCTGTGTTCAGGCGGTGGCGAAAACAACGCAAAACAGAAGAGCAAGCCAGCCAAGGAAGTTGTACCTTGCAAAGGCATTGCCAATCGCTGAACATACCATGTTGAATTGAATTTTGTGGTGGTGCAGGGGCAGCAAGGAAAAAGCAGCACGCTCTAATTTATGAAACTGCTCTACTGCCAGAGGTCGGTAGCGTCAGACAAGAAGTCCAAGCTGTAAAGGATGTGAAGAGGGAACAGAAGATGAATAAGAATTACAGTCCAACGTCAATTGGAGTTGCACAAAAACGCCGGTGTGACTATGAGGGACGTTGCTTCTGTGAAAGTAGGCGGAATATATGAGGGTTGTATGTGGTGGTGGTGGCAGAAGCAAAAACGAAATCTCGAAAACAAAAAAACGAAAAAAACGGCAAAAACCAAAAAAAATAAAATAAAAAAGGGCTTTTGGCTTACTATGACTTCAAATGGTGTGTGCTCTCTCTCCCTCTCTCTCTCTGGCAGGTGCTATGAGCCATAGAGAGGCCACACCCTTAACTTTATATTAACTCTTGTCTAAGGAGATAACCAACGTCATAGAACACACTGGAGCTCGAATTTGGGTGCGAGGTTTTCAATGCTTTTTTATTGCAGTGGGGGATGTAACTGCCATTTGTCAGATTCTCCACCGCAGCTTCAATCACGTCTGCTAATAATGAAAAATCGGAAATCACCGTGGGCAGATCAAGCTTTTTTTAAAAAAATTTGTTGGCAGTATTCACCTAACGACCAATCGTTATAACTAGCTATACCATTAATATTGATACATGTCTGTGCCGTAGATACACATGTTCAACACCGTTCTACCATGGACACTGAATGTGTGGCAAGGTGCAACTCTCTAGGCTTTTCAAATGCCATAAACCCTTCGCAACTTCTGCAGACATGTATGGCTTAATTCACTGAACGGTTTAAATGAACATATAGCAGGCTTTCCATTTGTTTCGAGATCTGAATGTAGTTACATGATCTTTAAGAGCAGCTTCATTAAAATTAAAATACACTCGTAGATATTATATGATACAAATCCCCATAAGAAAAAACATGCCTCCGGCTCTAAACTACCTTTATCTCTAAATCTTTCCATATCTCTCTTTACATGTATACATTTAGAGAGACTTCAGCACAGCTTCACGATCGGCAGCCGACAGCTGTTTTAGGGCCTGCGCAAGGCCGGTCACAGCAGAATCCCGATGGGTCCGTACAAATGACAGAAAGTTGTGGGTCGCGCTATCCTTCTTGAGCTCAGATACCTTCAACGCCATCTCCTTGTGGCTCTCTTCCAGGAACTTAGCAACAGCCATATCATCCTCACTGTCATCGACACTGGAGAGGTACCAAGACTTGAGTCGCGCAACGCGTTCCAAGCGCGTGGACGTGGGGAGGGCCTCGCCGATACGCTTGAGCAGATACTCTTCGTTGAGGCGACGTCGAATGCGCCAAAAGAAGAATCGGCGCGAGTTGTGCCATTCCAGCGCTCGTCGGATTGTACCCTTGGCTGTCATGCGGCCCACGCGGTCGTGCAGATCAGCAAATTGAACGGAAATCTGTTGGTAGACGGGCAGTAGCTGTTTCTCGCGCTCGATAAGCTTGGCGCGTAGTTCAGAAACTTCCTTTTCAGTAAGGTCCTTGGATTCATCGTCAATCTTGCGTGCAAGCTCTGCATAAGTAGGATCGAGACGTCGCATGGTGGCCACCAGCTTGTCTTTACGGTACTTAATGCCAACCATGCCTTCGGGTTCCAGCACACCTGCGCGAGATTCCTCATCAGCATACATTTCCATCATATCGGAATTGATGGTTGGGTCCACCACAACCCATGAACCACCACGTAGTTCTCCAGTTGGAGGAATGTATGTTAAAATAGGCTGCTTATAGTCCACAAGAGCGTCAACAATGAAAGAGCCATACTTGAGAACCTCATTGTACATGTCGCGTTGGCCACCTGAAAAGCCTCTCCAGTTTGCAAGGATCATAAGAGGCAGTTGCTCACCGTGGTTGAAATCATTGATGGCTTGGGCAGTTTTGAACGCAGAGTTGGGATACCAAACTTGGCCTGCTTCCTGGATGTTCACTTCTGTTGAATCATTATTGGCAGGATCGGCAGGGATAACGTTCTCAATAAGGCGCGTTTCAACACCAATGACACCAAACGGAATACCACCCAAACGCGCACGACCAACAACAACACCACGGGCCCAGCCAGAGAGGGTCTCCATGAAAGAGCCCTTGTCAAACAGACCATGCTGGAAGCCACTGTCAGTCTCACGGCCAGCAATCATCCAACGGACATCATAAGGTTCGCTCTTCGTAGGCGTGTACTCAACATCACGGTCCCAGGAATCACCAGTCTCAAGAACGGGCACGGGCAAGTTACGCTTCGCAGGAATGTACGAAAGCCATTCGACAATCTGCTGGATACCTGCGAAATCATTTTCGGCCGTCAAGTGCGAAACACCGTTTTTGTACATGATCTGAGTGCCACCAAGCTGCAGGTTAGAGGTATAGACCTCACGACCAAGCAGCTTGTTGATGGCTGCTGCGCCAGTCAAAATTATGGGCTGGCCCTCAATCTGGATTGCACGCTGGCCGAGACGGACTAGGTAGGCACCAATACCAACTGATCTGCAAGTAACAAGAGTAATAGTGAAAATATCCTTGTACGCACGCGAAGTGGCTCCTGCAATCAAACCAGAACCTCGTAAGCACTCCACACCAAGTCCATCCTCTGCACCGACAATGGTAGTAATCTTGTAGCGTTCCTCACCATCTTCGACAATGCGCTCAACAACGACTGTATCCTTCTTGCCAGACTTGACTAACGCAGTGTAAGTCTCCGGAGTCAGATATAAGTATTGGAAACCCTTGGAAGGATCTTCTGAGTCATTCCAGGCAACCGAGAACAAGGGCAGAAGCTCGTCTGCAATGCCAATGCGAGCTCCAGAGTTGGCACTGAGGTAGATACGAGGAATTCCTTCCTTTCGTGCCAACTCAGTAGCACTATTGAAAAACGCATCTTCTTGAGGACCAAATGAGCCAATTTTAAAAGTGACATCGTTGGCAATTACAATAATACTCCTGCCACGAGGATATTCGGGAGTCTTGGCCGTGATTTTCCATGCAACCATACCACAGGTATTGGTACCAGGCTCGCGTTCAACCTCAGAAAGCTCGCCCGATTCGTCCAAAATCAGTTCCTTTGCGGAGAAGGAATCATCAGGTGCGCGCTTACTTGAGTGTGACTTCCAAGATGCGGCCAATGCTTGATGGAAGAGATCTGGGAAATCGTAGCAGTAGGTAGTGCCCATGAGATGGGCCTTGTAACGTTTGGGCTGCAGAGATTCTTTCGTAGGGTAAGGAGTGTTGATTGGTCTCAGGTGCATGTTACCGGGCTTACCAAGGGACTTGAAGATCCACTCGTCCTTGTCGTTCTTGACTTCCATGTATAAATCAGAAGTAACAACGAAACCAGAAACATTGTTGATGAGGGCACGCAAAGGATATGTGATTCCTGTCGCAGGATCAGTGATAACAATTCTAATCTCGGCACTAGTGACGCGGAGACGCCATAGTCTGCTTCCAAAGCGTTCGAGGAAACCACCAAAAGCAGCCTCGACTTGCTGGGGTTCAAGAGAGAACACTGCCGAAAAGTTGATGAAAATATGGTTCAAGTCAGAGTTGGAGGTTCCCACAACCTCAAGGGCGTCCAGAATGTCAGTCATTAGACGGTTAGCCTCAGAAATAAGGTATTCGGGGGTTGAGATGTCCTCACGCAGCTTGCCGGGACGCACAATACCACGAGTGAAGAAACGCTTGTCCATAGGAGCATCCTTGCCAGTAGCCTCGTAGACGTGAATGTTTCTGTTGTCAGTGAAAATAGGTTTGATGGTGAAGTTGGATAGACGTCCAAGTTCAAGTTGGAAGGCAAGCGCAGGTTCGATGTGACGGATCGTCTTATCTTCTTGGTAGTCAGGACCGCGGAAAGTAAAGTATTTGGGGTAGCTTCCAACATTCTGGAAAACAGTAAAAGTCAATCGGCGGACCGAAGTAGCGCGCAAATCTTCCTTGTACTCTTCAACAATCTCCGCAAGACGTTCAAGAATGGAATCATCGTCAGACTCACCGTCAGCAGCGCAAACCATGATACTGCAAACGTTGGCCAAATTTTTGAGGGTTGAAGGAGCGGGACGGCGTTGCTGAGCAAGGACGCCACCTGGAGAGGTGAATTCAATTCCACCACCGGGGCGCGGGAGATGCTCGAGAGCATCAGCAAGAGCCTCATCCAGTTCATCAAAGTCTGCAGCAGCTCGAATGACACCAGTTCTGGTAGGTGCCTGATCGCCCTTTTCAGTCATGTAGCTCAAGTCAGACACAGACAATGGCCTAGGAAAGTGGGTCTTTGCGGCAGGCGAAGTAGGAGTGAAAGCCGCTGAGTCGGATGCATCGAAGGAGGACTGAGCCATAACAGGGAGCTTGAAAGTCCATGTGATGACGGGAGAAGAGGTACCGACCTGGTGGTAAGCGAGATCAGTGATGGTATAGGCCCGGCATGCGCGGTGGACGTATAGTTCTAGCGCAGCAAGAGCAACATACGGATCGCTGTGGCCAAAGAATTGAGGGAGCACATCAAACACAATGTACTTGGAATCAATGACATCTCGGAGCACCTTAAGATTGGGTGTGCGGCGCTCAAAGCCAATTTCTCCATACGAGGTCTCGACAACCGAGGATCGAAGGATATGTTCCAGCTGGTCGGACCTTTCCTTAAGAGAAGGCAGGGCGCACTGAATAAGGATTTCTCTTGCCTTCAGCACAGGCTTGGCATAAACACGAGACTCGAGCTCAACAATCTTTTTGAGCGCAGGCTTTAGGTACTTTGCAATGAGAGCAGGAGTGACGGCCGAAGGCTGGTAATGGTTCAGAATAGCAAGAATCAAATTATTCTTGGCGGCAACACGGCTGTGAGATAGAATGGTAAAAACCACCTTGTCTAGTTGGTCCTTGTTTTCGTCACGTAGCTTCAAAATGACATCCTCGTCGCGCGTGTTGGGCTGAGCAAATAGCTTCTCAACATTGTAGTACTCTTCAAGGAGGCCAGCAAAAACCGAGTACTCATGAGCCACAAGCCCCTCAGAGTATCTGTTGCAGATAGACACCAGAGGCTCAATTGCCTGGGAAAAGATCATGGCGTCGGAGGCAGACTTGGGCATGTACTTGTTGAAACTCTTGAGCAAAAGTTTGGCAGGGAACTCTGTATTTCTAGACTTGGCCTTTTCGATGATAGAGGAAAGCTGAGCGTCAAGCTTTTGAGGAATGCGTGTGTGCAGGGCAGATGCTTGCTGGTTCCACTCGCCAAAGGGCAAGTCGGGGTTCCGCAGAACTTCAATTAGTTCATTGAGAGTAGAACTCATGACAACTTGGTTATCAAAGCCAGACAGAATGTTGCGGAGAGTCTGGACCAAAACCTGGAAACGCTGAAATGGCTTAGAGCCAATCATAATGGGAGGGCCACATTCTGGCAATTGGCCCTCGAAAGGCTTGGCCAGTTTGACTTTGGATGGATCATCAAGGGCCAAAATTCCGAGAATATCGCCAGCATTGAGGGTGGATCCCGGCTGCTTGATGGGCTGAACCACACCATCCTCTTGGGCAAGCAAAGGCATGTACATTTTCATGACCTCAACTTCGGCGTAAGGCTGTCCTGCCTTGACATGCTCACCATTCTCTACAAGGAACTTGACGAGTTTACCAGGAGATGGGGTACGCAATTGAGTTGGGTCAGACTCGACTTCGAGAAGGCAAGTTTTGGAGTCGACAGAGAGGCGGGTAGCTCCGACTTCTTCTTTGGAGTAGACGTTATGGGATTTGCCATCAATAGAGACCAAAAGACCACCATCAGAAAGTGCACGAGCACCCACAACGACCTTTGAGCCGTTAATAAACAAGGTATAAGTATCAAGAGAAGACCTAGTGACAGTAAATTTGAACCGTTGACCCTCGTAAATAAAATCCACCGGAAGAATGGACTTGAGAAGGTCCTTGGAAGGAGCTTGGCCCTTTTCAAGATTCGACCTGCACTCTGCGAGGTTGGCTTCAGATGCAATGTGGGCCTTTGTGACGGCGCCACAAATAATGGCGAGATGCATGTCAGGGCGCTCTGAAGTGAGCTTTTTGGAGATGAGTTCGTCCAGCCAGCCGGTTGTAAATTTATTCTGTTCAAAATCAGGGGTTTCTAAGAGCTTGATCAAATATTCAACCGTGGTTCTAAAGTCACCTCTGATTGATAACTCTTTCAAAGCTACCACCATGTGCTGGCGAGAGGCCTTTCTGTCTTCTCCAAAGGCAAAAATGTGGCCAAACTGTGAATCTGAGAAAGAGTGAATTCCTCCCTGATTGCCGACAGAAAAGTAACCCCAAACATTAGAGGAAGATCTAAAGTTGAGTTCATGCATCATACCAGAGGAGGGCTTGAAACCCTCACCGGGGTCCTCTGAGGTGATACGGCAGGCAGTGGTATGTCCACGGGGGACAGGACGCCTTTGCGTCTTGAGTGAGTCCTCTGACGAAAAGTTAAAGTCAATTGTAGTCGAGGTATGAGGGTCAACTCCATAAAACAAGCGAATATCACGAATACGATGCAAGGGGATGCCCATGGCGATCTGTAGCTGGGCAGCAGGAAGATTAACGCCAGTGGCCATTTCAGTGGTTGGATGCTCTACCTGGAGACGGGGGTTAAGCTCGAGAAAGTAAAACTTATCATCTTCGTGGGAGTAGAGATATTCAACAGTACCAGCGGAGACGTAGCCAACGAGCTTACCAAGTCTGACAGCTGCCTTTTCCATTTCGGTAAATGTAACGGGATTGGCAACTGTGACAGGAGCTTCCTCAATGATTTTTTGGTGACGGCGTTGGACAGAACAATCGCGCCCAAATAAAGAAATGTTGTTGCCGTACTGATCTGCGAGAAGCTGAACTTCCAAATGGCGTGCCTTGCCAGCAAGCTGCATGATGAAGATGGGAGAACCAGGAATTTCGCCTTCGACCTGCTTGTAAAGAGCAATAAATGTTTCTGGGTCGTCGACCTTACGGATACCTTTACCTCCGCCGCCTTCCGAGGCCTTGATCATGACGGGGAATCCAATCTTTTTGGCGACTTCTAGGCCTTCCTCTGCCGAATTGCAGCATCCAAGTTTGTAGACGTCGTCAGAGATGGAGACGAGGCCAGTCTTGGGATCGTGGACAACTTCGTCAACGCCTGTTCCTGACCATGGGATACAGGGGACTTTTGCGTGCTGGGCTACAATTGTGGAGGAGATTTTATCACCAAGAGATCGCATTGCGGATCCAGGCGGGCCAATAAAGACGATTTTCTTTGGCGATGCAGCAAGGGACTCTGGGAGGAGTGGATTTTCAGAGGCGTGGCCCCAGCCGGCCCATACGGCCTGGACGTTTGTGCGCTCTGCAATGTCGACAATGAGCTCAACATTTGCATAATTGTTGTTGTTGGTGCCACCGGGGACTTCGACGTACTGGTCTGCCATACGGATGTACTCTGCGTTTGCCTGGAGATCTTCTGGGGTGGCCATAACGACGAAAGAGATGGCTCGCTCATTGCCAAAGGTCTCGTAGGCCCACTTGCGGACTGATCTGATTTCTTTTACCGCGGCAATGCCATTGTTTGCAATGAGGACCTGATGTTTGTTAGTTGCATAGCGGCAACGCGTTAAGGTGTACTTACGGAGGTGATGACGGTGTGACCGCCATGATCCTTGATGAAGGTCTTGACTTTCGAGTCTGGAGCTGCCTCGATGGTATTAAGGCCAATAAAGTATGAGGGTAGTTGTGCATGGTTATAAGGCGAGAGATCGCCATTCACGGGTTGTTGAGCTGTCATGGTGGACAGGGAGCGAATTCGATGTGCCAAGTATAGGGAAGGGCTGAGAAGGGGGGGTATTCTTGTAACTGAGTGGGAACGGATAAATCCCCTGACGGGTGTGAAGAGGAGGGAGGAAGGAGAGGCACGCAGGAAATTATAAGGGAGAATTATGGAGAAAGGTGGTAAAAAGAGGAGAGGAGGTATTCAAGAGGTTCTTCGAGGAGAGCTTTCGAGAGAATTGATGGGCCTTGTTGTTCCTTCGCGTTGACTGTTGAGTTGGCTCGTGTGTACTAGTGTGGAGATCAGACTGGTTGAGGGTCACGTGTTCGCCAACAAGATATTTTTTGTGATTTTTTTTACTGTGCTCAGGCCAGCAGAGGCAAGGTTAGGGCACGAGGGCTCTGCTGCAGGGTAACACTCGCTTCCCCAACAACAAAGCTTGCAAAAAGCGCCGCCTATAAATTTCAAACGCGAAGAAAAATTTGGACGTTTTTTTCTTGTATGAACAAGGAGAGTCTACTAGCACGAAGACGCGACACAAGGGTTCAATGGACTTGTTCTTGGTGTATATTTGTTATTCTGGTAAGTGCTTAACTGACGGTCAAACAACAGCAGCAACACAATCACGAACAATCTTGAAAAACGGCAAAAAAAAAAGGCTTGAGTGATGATTTTCCTTTAATATTTACTTATCTACATTATCTGTAACAACATTGAAGAGACAAAATGTCTGATCAAGCCTTTTCTTTTGCTTTTGGGTTCGTTTGTTGGAAGGCTGTTGTTTCTTGGAATAGAGAGATGAAAGCTAACATTGACTAGTAGTGTAGAGAGAGTGTGTGTGTAGTGTGTAGTAGTTGATATGTATGGCAGTTCTCTATAGAATAATACGAAATACGAGTTGACAGTGCGCATAATGAATATTGGGACTTCTGAGATCTGAGCTCATTGCCAAAGTCTCAGTGTCCAAGTCTCATTGTGTAAGTCTCATTGTGTAAGTCACAGTGCTCAAGTCTTGAGATCTGACGAAAGAACAAGAAACTTAGCAGCAGCTCATTGCGTTCAAGCTTGTCTCATTGTGCTTTGTCCCATTGCGTTTGTCCCATTGCGTTTGTCCCATTGCGTTGAATTGGAATGTGCACAACTTTGAACGAACGTCAGAACTCCCAACGCGTGACATTTGTGAAAATTCCAAAAATCGGAATTCTGAATTCGTAAGCGTCCGGGGACCGAGACCGAGACTGAGATCGAGACCGAGACCACGGCATTCTTAATTACACACGCGGGCAGGCTGAGTGCACGTAGTTGGAATTCTAGATTTCCTACCCTTTGCACGGCTGACGCGCGGTCCGAGCCTTTTTCGAACGGCTCCCCACTCAAAACGAGAATTATCAGATCATGGAACGGCCTGCGATTGGCCAAAATATGAACGTCTCCTTCGCGTCCATGATACGACACAAACGACGCTCGTTTTCCCTCGAAAGACACACAAATTTCCACGGCCAAAATTTCCACTGGGTGCCAAAAATATTTCCTCTCCCCACAGCCATCGGAGTTTGTTCCGTTCCTTCAGTACTCCCTTTCCTTTCCCTTGAACCCTGCGACTGGTGGAATTTGCAGCTCAGGCTCCTTTAAATACTCGTTCCTTGCCACCGCTTACTCTACCCTCCCTGTGTTTTTTATTTTTTTTTTCTTGAATAAACAACAACACCAACACCAACGGCAGCATCCCCTATTCGGTCGACATGGACTTGATCCTCGAAATCTTTGACAGGTTTGCCTTCGACAGGCTCTACGCAGCAGCCTTCCCGCGAAACGCTAATTGGCACCCGGCCCTCGTAAAACTTCTCAGTCTCACCACCGGCCCATCCGCAAAGCTCGCTACAAGTGCTACTGTTGCCGCCGCCGCCGCTACTGCGTCAAGCAATGCCACTACCCAACAACCCCCCTTGGGCGTCATTGAGACAGTCACCTCTCTCTCGGACTTTTTCAGCGTTGCCACACAGCATGTCTACACGGAAGACGGATTCCTCTTCTCCCCAACCGCGTACTCGACTGCCAGTGCGTTTGCGAGAACCAACTGGATCCGCCAGCTCACCTCGCTCACCTTCATTGTCACCGTCTTTGGCGCGATCCTCTATCTTTCCACAGCTGGCTTGTCGTACCACCTCGTTTACGACAAGGAAAACATGAAACACCCCAAGTTCCTCAAGAACCAAATGTCGATGGAAATCAAGCAAGCCCTCTCGGCCATCCCCTTCATGAGCTTTCTCACAGCTATTTTCTTTGTCTCAGAGCTCCATGGTTACTCCAAGCTCTACTGGAAACTCGAGGACTACCCCTCGTGGGTCCTGTGGGCCCAGTTCCCTCTCTTCATCATGTTTACTGATTTCGGCATCTACTTGATCCACCGCGGCCTTCACCACA